>MU756909.1:344-16855 GCA_026770625.1 Nicotiana glauca
GTTTCACAGGTATACTTCATTTTAGCGGCCTACTGGGCGCAGCAGCATGGACGATTCAAGGACTAGGTAAGCTGCAAGTTGCGAGGCGGCCTGCAGCTAGTGTAGTTCCTTTCTGTACTTTGATTATTTATTTCCTGTCCATTGTATTCCGGACATAGGTTGTATTTTATTTCATTATCAGTAGTCGCTCATGCACTTGTGACACCGGGTTCTGGGATGGTTTTCGAAAAGTTTGATTTAATTGTTATTGCTAATTTGAATTGAAGCAAAACCCTTTTTATTTGTGAAAAATAGAAAGAAAATTCTAGAGTTTGATAATTTTAAAAAGGATTTTTAAATCGGTAATCTAATTAGCTGGCCTGACAGCGGTGTCCGGCGCCACCACGACCCTTAGTGGATTTTGGGTCGTGACATTATGATTCAACTTTGGCCTTGTAGTCCAATTCCTTGATGACTTTTGTAGAGGCTTGACATACCTACTCGGACCTCGAAACCAAAACTCCATCCAATCAAGAATGGAGACCTTATGGACATCATCCTTCATGAGTTTATAGAATGCTGAGAACAGGTGCAGAAAACTTCTTGGGAGGAAAGGTTTTCCTTTATTGTCTGCTTATGTCAACTCCTTAGCCGAGGGGATAACTTCGTCATAAAAGGACCCATGCACCGGACAACCTTCGATTGCTCGCAAGTCCCACAAAGAGATGGAGAGTTCACCAATAAAGGTAGAAATTGTGTTGGAAGATGGACGCCAAAGCTCACAAAAGGCATGAAGGAGGAACACTCCAAGTGGCGAGACGTCTATCGTGATCATGATGAGGTGGATCAGACACGACCTTCTGATGGGTGGAGGACTTCAAAAGTAGGACCTTCATGTTGGTTGTTTTGCCCAAAAATCTTTCCAATGCATCCTTCATCTCTCTAGTTGACCATTTTGCAAGATAAGGGGAGGCGTCAAGCAGCTTCCTAGTGAGCGTGAAAGCACCTATCACCAGAGGATGAACTTTTAAAGTGAGAACTTGGGTGCAAAGATTCTGCTTGTTGCTAGTAATCTCAAGGTGTAGATATGGTATGTCATGGTCAGTAAAATGCATCCTTGATGATGGAATTCACAGTCCGATGTGCTGCTCCAAGAGTCTACAAAAAAAGAAGAGAAAAGGGTAGAATCTCCAAAAATCAACAAGACTGATATGGGCAACATGTCAGAATATATTTCCTAAATTTGAGAAGATATCTGGGAAGATATCGAAATATTCTGATTATGATTTTTACCTATGTCATAGTCCGGAAGTCTAGTTTCTGTATCCACGAACCGCTAGTAATTTTGATGCTCCTACACCAAGATATGATTTTTTTGGTTAAGACGCGCAAAACTGAAATATCGAATGTGACAGAACTTGAGCCAAGTTTAGGAAGATCACCTGGGAGAGTACATTGCGAATTTAAATTCAAAATTTTGATATGTTGCAGTAATCCGAGTCTAGTTTCTGTAATCGCAGATCGCTCATGATTTTGACATTCCTACACCAAGATATATTTTTTTGTTAAAATGCGCAAAGCTGAAATTCCTGGCAGCAGCTGCAAAAAAAAAAAAAACCTTAGGAGAATCAAGTGACGGGATTGTGTTGCCAACTATTGAAGAGTACATATTAAAACCAACCAAAAGGTGGTACTGTTTCTTTTATCAAAGAGCAGAGGACTGCTACTATGGCAACGATACAAGGAGAAAGTGGTCAACTTATAGGAACCAACTAGGAAGAAATTAAGGAAATTCTTGGCATTCAAGCTACTGACATGTGCAAATAAGGAAATATCATGTCATATTTATCCATGAAAATGTTTGAAACTAGGAAACTAAAGCTGAAAAGGAAAATTATTGTTAGCCCAAGTATTTTTATGGGAAAGTGGGGAATGCTTTAAAATTTTCTATATTTGATGCCACCGGACAGTAAAATTTTCTATGTTTCAAATAGTGAAGTTATTAATGCAGGCCAATTTGGAGTCTCTCCAATTTATGGGAGGAAATAACGAGACAAGAAAATATATTATGTAGAAACTAAATTCAGAAGAAAACCAATTCATGATGTACGATCTTATAGATTATTTGAGAAGGAAAAGGGCAATTCTATCATGGAAAAACTCGTATTTATGTTATATATGAAGTATCGAAAAATTGCTTGTTCATACCATCTGTGAATTCTGTTAGCTCGAATGTTTTGGTTCTATGCTGTAATATGATCTCAAATGAAGAGAAGGGTTTTAGTCTTAGATTGATAAAGTTGTTTGAAAGTTGTGATATCACCTAAATATAGTTATGGGATAAGTTTCTTGAAAAAAAAAATGTAGCAGCTAAATTGGAAGAGCATTATGTTGTGAGAATTTTCTTTGAGTGAATGTTCCAAGCACATCAAAGGAAAGTATATCTTTTGAACCGGAATTCAAGTGAATAAACCAAAGATCACACTTAACCATATCCGTTGGCTCCACAGTAGTTACTTCAAATCATGTTTTCAAGTTACGATAAGCCTACACCTCGACAAGCTTTGAAGCAGGGGGAATTTGTAGATAATTTAAATTTTATTAAATTTGAATCCACAAGTAATTTGGATTTTATCATATATTAAATATATATTAGTCCAAATGATACTATGGGCTAGTATAATCCGGTTGATTATTTAAATCTAAAATAAATTAATTTAAATAAAAGTCAAATGTGTTATTGGGCTAGCTGTCAGTTGGTCTTCTATCAAATAGACCGGCCCATAATCTTCAAGCCCAATGATCCACTAGGATTTTCTTGGAGATTACTCCACCCCACACCTATATAAAGGGGTCAAGGGAGAAGGCTAAGAGACAAGCAAGTAAGAAGAAGGAAAGGCTAAAGAAGCTCTAAAGAATAGAATCAAGGTGTCCATCCATATCTGCAATCATCGTCTATGGTCAAATTCCAAAGGCGAACTCAAATCATAGGTGGGTGACTTCAAATCTTCCATTTGTGATAACATAATACCAAATGCTGGTTCGTGATGACCCTCAAATTGTTCGTGACGAAATACAAATCTAAAATCCGTCAAGTTCAAGATCAAGCTCTAAGCTATTGAACTATCGTCTGTGAGGAGAAGAATCAGAGGACTACATCTCTTTAGATCTAGAGATATTTTAGAGATTGTAACCCCATCATTTGAAATCGAATATAATATTTGTCGCTATATTTCTTGTCTTAATTATTATTTTTCAGGAATGAAATTTAGTTGTTACAAATAGCTTAGTTAATACTTAATAATTAATAAGAGTAACTTAATATTTTGGTTTAAAATGGCGTCGTAATATTAAGGATTAATTTTTTATAAAATAATTTATATTTTTCTTGGTTATAATAGTTAATATTCTGCTTATTCTTATTTTTAATATTAAGTAGAATATTAAGACAAAATATGTTACTCGCTTTTAAACTATAAAGCAAGAGAAAAGAATATTTACATAATTTAAATATTCCATAATTAGTACAATATAATTAGTGTATTTGTTTAAGGAAAAATTTATTTTTCAAACATGATGTAATTATTTCTTTTGAGTTGAAAGTCTATCTGAAATAATCTCTTTATTTTTGCGAGGTAAGCGTACGGTTTATATGTACATTACCATCTCCAGATCACATACTATAAAAGTATATTGGGTATATTATTATGTTGATGTTGAAGAGTGAAAACTGTTAAGTTGCTGTTAGCTTGTTAGTTAGGAAGTTAGTGGTCAGTTAGTTAGTTAGGAGTGATAGTTGTACACAACTGTTAAGTTAAAGTAGCAGTTAGTGGTAGCTATATATATATGAGATATACATTGTATTTGTACATATATTAATTCAATGAAATATAGCTCATTTCTTCTGCTCAATAATCTCTCTATTCTCTATCGTCTTCCTCCTTTGTTCAATGAGAAATCTTTTTTGATTGATCATGGTATCAGAGCTTGAGATGTAGATCCGATCTTTGTGTCTGCTTTTTCGCTCGGAATTCAAATGTTTTTGACAAATTTGTGTTCAACTGCTCTCAATTTCTCAATTCCTCGATTATAGGGTTGAGCGATTGAACTTGTCGATTCCTATCTTCTAAATATCTTCATAAATGGTGGTGGAAGATAGTAGCTCTGACTTGAATGTAGGCATTGGACTGAATACCAGCTCTACACCAGCAACTGATCGAGTCGTCGCACCAATTCCAACAATGGATCAATATTATCCACTATTTCTGCAACCTTGTGACACTCCAGGTAGCTCCTTAATCTCGATCAAACTCACTGGTCCTGAAAACTATGCTATATGGAGCAACTCTATGCGGATTAGTTTACTCTAAAAAAGCAAATTAGAATTTGTTGATGGTAGATATCCTAAATCAAAGTTTGATCCATCATTGCATGACTTATGGGAGAAATGCAATGCAATAGTACTCTCATGGATAATGAATTATGTTAGTAATGAACTGCTATATGGAATGATTTATGTTACGAGTGCTCATAAAGTTTTGACAGACCTTAAGGGAATTTTTGACAAGGTAAATGGCTCTAGAGTTCTATTTCTATATAGACATATAGCCAGTTTGTATCAAAGAATCTCCTCTTTGTCCAACTATTTCTCAAAGTTGAAGGAGCTTTAGGCAAAATTTGATGCCTTGTCCTGGGTGTGGCTGTGAGGAGTCAAAAAATATGCTGAACACTTTGAATCTCATAGACTCTTGCAGTTTCTTATGGGACTAAATGAGTCGTATGCCCAGTCTAGTAATCAAATTATGATGATGTCTCCCACTCCTATCATAAACAAAGCCTATGATATGATTATCTCCGAGGAGAGCAGAAGATCATTAACAACCTCTACACATACTGCTGACAATCAAAAGAACACATCTTTGTTCAGTAGTGACAACAATGGATCTTACAATCCTAACATCATAACTTTGTTCACCAGCAAATGAGGTCCTAATCCAATGAACAACTTTAAGTCAAGGAAGAACACCTTGTATTGTGACTATTGTAATTTCAAAGGCCACACTAGAGAGACTTGCTACAAGGTAAATAGTTATCCACTAGACTTCAAGTCGAAGAAGAAGTACAACTCTGTAGGGAACTTTGCAAAAGACAGTCAAGTGTGCATATTGGGAACACAGTTAAAGCTTCAAACCTTGGGTCAACAAGAGGAAACTTTGGAGGTACCACATCTAATTTTGTAGGAAGCACCTCAAACTACTGAAGAGGCACTTTATAGTCGGAATTCGAATAACTCAGTGGGGGTGCCTCATTTCACTCTAGAACAGTACACACAGATTCTGCAGCTCCTAGGAAATGGAGGTGAAAGAAATGAAGCGGCTATGACACCAGGTACGGATAATGATGCTACAACTGATGTCATTGATGTTGCTGTTAGATTCACTAAATGATAGTAGACTCAGGAGCCTCTAATCATATGATTAGAAGTTTGAATTCCTTGACTGATTCCAAGCCTTATGATAAGTTCAGAGAAGGAAAAGTACTCCTACCAACTAGAAGCCTAGCTACTGTTAAACACATATGAACAACCTATATCTTTACAGTAAAGATGATAACTAATGTTAAGCATATCCTAGAGTTAAAGTACAACTTACTATCCATATCGAAGATAACTAAAGAGTTAAAGTGTTTAGTCTATTTCTTTCCTGATTTCTACGTTTCTCGGGATCTATTCAGTAACAAGGTAAAGGGTATTGGCAAGGAAGATAGTGGACTATATGTGCTCACTTCTAACAGTAGATTGCATTATGTGGACAGTTCAGGAAAAGGCACTTCAGCATCACTTGCTGTAAGTACAATAAAGGAGAAGGATGGTAGAATAAATGTAGCCATGTGGCTTAAGAGATTAGGCCATGTTTCAATTGGTGTTCTAAAGAAATTGCCTATGTTTCAGACTATTGATAGTGCAAATTCTAATTAAAATTGTACAGTATACCCTTTGGTTACACAAACAAGGCTACCATTTCCTTTGAGTACTACTATTTCTAGTAGTTGCTTTCATACAGTTCATGGTGATGCTTGGGGCCCATATAGAGTGCCCATTCATGATGGAAAAAGGTACTTTCTAACTCTGGTAGATGATCACTCTAGGTATACCCAGATCTTTCTCTTACTTTCTAAAGCTGAAGTCATTATTGCACTCAGAAATTTTACTCTTATGGTTAAGAATGTATACTCCTCCATAGTAAAAGTTCTTAGGACTGACAATGGGTGTGAGTTTTTTAAATCTTAGATGACAGACCTACTACAGAATCTAGGCATAGTTCATCAGAGTTCCTGCACCTACACTCCATAGCAAAATGGAGTTGCAGAAAGAAGGCACAAACACATTTTTAATGTAGCTAGGGCCTTGAGGTTTCAAGAAGCTATTCCACTCAGATTTTGGGGTGGGTGTTTTCTCACAAGAGTATATGTTATCAACAGGTTGCATACATCAGCTCTCAAAGACAAGTCTAAGACTCTTTTTGAAATATTGCATGGAAAACCTCCCAGCTTAGATCAACTAGGGGTGTTTACGTGCCTAGGCTATGTTACTGATATGAGGAAGAAAGATAAATTCTCTCCTCCAGTAGTCCCTACTGCGTTTCTTGGCTACTCTATCACACAAAAGGGGTATAAGATGCATACGATTCACTCTATAAGCTTTTTAATCAGTAGAGATGTGGTATTCAAGGAAGATGTTTCTCCTTTTCAATACTTGGATACTCCAGTTATATCCTTGTTTCCTGTATTAGACCTTTCTACTCTTCCTAGTCCAAATTATAAGCCATATATTCCTAATCCAGCTACATCTCCTACCATAACAACTGATGAAGAGATTATTGAAACCTCAGATATGCCCTTCTGATGGAAGTTCACTACTAGTCCCCTCAATGGATGTAACTGTGCACATTGCTCCCACACAGCCTGCACGAGACATATGAACGAATTCAGTTAGAGTCAGCATGCCACCTATTTGGCTAAAAGACTATGTCACTCAAGGCAAATGGAGTGTCAATTGCTGTTATCCTTTGTCCAACTATGTGTTCTATGACCATATCTCTAATTTATTCAGTACTTCCCTAGTTGCTTACTCCTCTATTGAGGAACCTCAAACCTATCTTGAATCAATAAAAAATCCTCACTAGGTTGCAACTATGAAATCTGAGATTGCAGCCTTAGAAGAAAACAAGACATGGAGTATTGTTGATCTACCTGCCTGTGATGACCCAAAAGGTCATCACTTATTTTGAAAGTAAATTCTGTATTTTGAGGCCTTAAAACATCCTTTGTATTACCTCATTTTGCCTTCACAGTCCAGGCGTGTATCCGAAAAGCCATTATGTAAAAATCTGTAAAAAAATAAATAAATATTAATTGCCTTTAAATTGAATTTAAGTTGACTTCGGTCAATATTTTGGGTAAATGAATCGGCCCCATGAATTGACAGTACCGAAGGACCCGTAGAAAAATATAAGACTTGGGCGTATTCCCGGAATTGGATTTCGAGGTCGCAAGCCCGAGAAATGAATTTTTAAAGGAAATTGTTTAATTGAAATATTAAGAGTTTTTGGAAATTTAAATGTGTTTGAATCTGATGGTATCGGGCTCATATTTTAGTTCTGGATCACGGTATAGGTCTTATATGGTATTTAAGTTGTGCCGGTAAAATTTGGTAAGAAACTGAGGTCATATGATGTGATTCGGACCCTTAGTTGTAAAATTTGAAACTTTGAAAGTTCTTGAGATTTTCTTTGATTTTGATGCCAAACTCATAGTTCTAGGTGTTGTTTTGGAAATTTGATCACACTAGCAAGTCCATATGATATTTCTAGACTTGCATGCATGTTTGGTCCGGAGCTCCGAGGGCTCGGGTGAGTTTTGGATAGGCTACGGCTGTTTAGACTTGGAAAAACTCCGCTGGTGCATCAGTTTTGGTGCGCCCGCACCTGCGACCTAGGGTCGTAGGTGCGATATCGCAGGTGCATGTCTTTAGCCGTAGATGCGGCCCAGCTAAACCTTCCTCTCTTCCTCAGAAGCGATTCTATAGAAATGGTACACCCCCCGGAGGTGCGACCTTCAGTGGCCTATTTATTCCCGAGAAGCGGATGATTTTCCGCACCTTCGCTTGTGCAGTTATGACCCAAGCACCGCAGGTTCGAGGGACAGGCAGTGAAGATGTTAAAATAGAATTACAACATTTTTTTTTGAAACTTTTACAAAAATAGAAAGCCTAGGGCGATTTTCTCAAGAGCTTTTCTTCCCAAAATCATAAGTGTCCATTAACTACTTTCTTACAACTCTCCATTGTTTTTCACTAATTTAAAACTAAGAATCTAGGATTTTTATGGTATATATAGGGATTTGGGTAGAGTTAGAGCTTTTGGAATAATTGGAACTTAGACCTCATTTTGGGGTCAGATTTTGAAACTAGTTGCATATTGGGGCTTGAGGGTGAATGGGTGATCAAGTTTTGTCCGAACCTTGAGTTTTGACCAAGCGGGTTCAGGTTTGATTTTTGACTTTTTGAGAAAAATGATAGAATACTTACAATTAAGCATTTGGTATTAATCCTTTAGCATTTATTGATGTTGTTAAATTAATTTGGACTAGATACAAGTAATTTGGAGGCGAATTCTAAAGGAAAAGCGGTGTTTGAGGCTTGAGTTGGTCGTGGAAGTTCGAGGTAAGTATTTGGTCTAACCTTAGCTTGAGGTATTAGGAGTTGTGTCTTATTTTCTATGTGAACTATGTTGAGTACTATGTATAGGCACGGTGAAGAGTATCTATACATCAGTGTCAAGCATGCCCGTGAGTCATATACTATGATAAGTGTGACTCCGTTTCGTATTGTTCATGTTTTATATGATGACTTCTTTTGTTGAACAAGGCTTGTGAAAACATTATTGGTAATTGAATTGTAGAGTGTTGGCTCAAGTTGAGAACTGAGTTGTGAAGTAATTGTGGAAAAGAGAAGAGGTTTATGATATTGTCTCCCTGGCCGGGATGTTATTGCTTTTGATATTATCTCCCTTGCTGGCTTGTTATTACTCATGATATTGTTTCCCTTGCCGGGATATTATTAATATGCTTTTGTTCCATTGTTGAGATTGTATTGTGATATTACTGATTTCCTTGCCCAAATTACTTTGTGATTGTTTCTTGGGTGAGGAAAAGTGTAAAGCACGAAGGGTGATGCAGTGCGTGAGTTTGAGAGTGTTAATGCACGCACGGTGATGCCGTGCCGCACGATGTACAATGTCGTGCCATGATATGAGTGTTAATGCATGAAGGGTGATGCCGTACAGATTATATTGATTCTTATGGTGAGAACGAGAGTAAAAGTATGAAGGGTGATGCCGTACACTTGTATTATTCTCCTTACTCTTGCTTATAGTTGAATTTTGGTGTACGTTATGCTTCTTTACTGAAATTCTGTTGTATTTGCTATCCCCCGCAGCATGTTTCCGTTTCCCAACTTTAACTGTTAGTTCTGTTGTTATTACTCGTTGTATTAGATATAACTGCACATGTTTATTTGGTAGTCTAGTCCTAGCCTTGTCACTACTTCGCCGAGGTTAGGCTAGGAGCTTACTAGTACATGGAGTCGATTGTGCTGATACTACACTCTGTACCGTGTGCAGATCTCGGTGCTGCAGCTTTTGGACCACAGTGAGGCTGTTGTCTTCTATCCATCAGGCGATTCGAGGTAGTCCTGCGGGCGTCCGCAGGCCTTGGCATCTCCTTCTATCTTTCCATACTGTTTCCCTTATGTATTTCAGAAACAACTTGTATTTATCCTTCAGACCCCCTATTTGTAGTATTCCTAGATAGTCTGTGAGATTGTGACACCAGTTCTGGGTAGTTGTTATTTATGGATTTGTATCAGTATTATTAAATAGTTACATTTCATTCTTCATTTTATTATTTCCGCTATTTATATAATGTTAGTTCACAACTATTATAGGATTAAAAATGGAAAAGGGTTAAATAATTGTATTGATTGGCTTGCCTAGCTTTCACTAGTAGGCACCATCATGACTCCCGAAGGTGGAAAATTCGGATCGTGACAAGTTGGTATCAAAGCTCTAGGTTGCTTAGGTCTCACAATTAACAGACAAGCTTAGTAGAGTATGAGAGCTCGGTACAGAGACGTCTGTATTTATCCCCTAGAGGCTACAGAGTTAGGAAAAATTTCACATCTATTTTTCTCTATTGTGCGACTTGATTTCTCAATGCTAGTTGAACTTCCACTGTGTTCATTCATAGATGGTGAGAACATGTACCGCTTCATCAGCTGACTAGTAGCCCAAGCCCCGAGTAGCAGCTCCTCTGAGGAGTTGTGGTCGAGGCCATGCTATAGCTCGAGGTAAAGGCAGAGATCAGCCCAAATCTTGAGCAGCAACACCAGTGGTGAAGCCTCAGGTTGAGTTTGACGACGAGATTCCAGTCCAGACAGTTCCAGCAGGACCAACTTAGGTCCTAAAGGGGTTTATCGTTATCCTGGTACTTTAGGATGCTCTGGTCCGTCTAGTGGGCCTTATGGAGAGTGTCACCCAGGCAGGCTTGCTTCCTGTAGCACCGACCGTCTCTTAGGATGGAAGAGGAGCCCAGATTCTTGCTACTCTCACTCTGGAGCAGATGGCTCCCCAGTTTTAGACTCCAGTAGCTCAACCAGTTGGGGTAGTTCAGCCAGGTATTGTGGCACAGACCGGGGAGGGGCCAGCTATGTCTGCTGATGCCTTGTGGAGGTTCAACAAGTTCACCAAGCTCTTCACTACTACTTTTGGTGGTACATCTTCTGAGGATCCCCAAGACTATTTGGACCACTATTGTGAGGTCCTATAGAGCAAGGGAATAGTGGAGACCAATGGGGTCGACTTTGATTCTTTTCAACTTTCTAGATCCGCCAAGACTTGGTGGAGAGATTGTTGTTTGGATAGACAAGTTGGGCCACTGGCTTTGACTTGGGATCAGTTCTCTCAGCTATTTCTGGAGAAGTTTCTTCCTGTCACTCATAGGAGAACAATCAAAGGTAGTTTGAGCATCTCCAGCAGGGTTTTATGACTGCCACTCAGTACGAGACCAAATTTATTGACTTGGCCCATCATGCTTTTCTTACTTTCCACAGAGAGAGAAAGAGAGAGTGATGAGGTTCATTGAGGGACTCGTTCAGCCTATTCGATTGCAGATGGCTAAGGAGACTAGGAAAGATATTTCTTTTCAGGATGCGGCCAATGTGGCCAGGAGAGTTGAGATGGTTCTATCATAGGGGAGTGGTCAGGGGTATGACAAAAGGTCTCATCACTCGGGAAAGTTCAGGGGTGACTCATCTGGAGGCCATCCTTCCAGGCCGTTTCATTCAGAACTTCAGGTTTCTCACGGTGCACAAGGTGGTCGTGGTTCTCATATGCAGTATTCTAATCAGTTGCCTTATAGTGCACCACCAACTCCTATCAGTGTACCGCCACTCCAGAGTTTTCATGGTGCTCATTCAGGCCGTCAGGGTCAGTAGTCTCAGTATCCGAGAGCTTGTTATACTTGTGGCGATACAAGGCATATTGCTAGATTTTGCCCTCGAGCATCGAGCAGCTCTCAGCATCAGGGTTACCGTGCCATGGTTCAGGCACCGAGTGTTCCACCACTTGCACATCCAGCTAGAGGTGGGGGTAGAGGTGCTAGAGGTGGAGGTAGAGGTATTAGAGGCATATCTCAGGCCGCTAGAGGTGGAGGCCAACTAGCAGGAGGTCGTCCCAGAGATATAGGTCAGAGCGGTTGGGCCCAGCCCCAATTTTATGCTCTTCCAGTCAGGCCTGAGGTTGAGGCCTCTGATGTAGTTATCACAGGTATTGTTCTGGTTTGTAGTAGGGATACTTCAGTGCTATTTGATCTAGGGTGTACATACTCCTATGTGTTATCTTATTTTGCACCGTATTTGATCATGCTTAGTGATTCTTTAAGTGCTCCTATATTTGTGTGTGCACCGGTAGGTAATTCTATTATAGTAGATCGTGTTCATCATTCTTGTATGGTTGTTATTGGGGGTCTTGAGACCTGAGTAGACTTGTTACTTTTGGATATGGTTGATTTTGATGTCATATTAGGGATGGACTGGTTATCACCTTACCATGCTATCTTGGTCTGTCATGCAAGACTGTGACCTTCGCCTTGCCGGGGTTGCCTCGTTTAGAGTGGAGAGGAACTTCTGGTCATTCCACCTGTAGGGTTATCTCATATGTGAAGGCTAGATGTATGGTTGATAAGGGATATTTGGCCTATTTGGCGTATGTTTATGATTCTAGTGCCAAAATTCCTTCTATGTATTCTGTGCCGGTTGTTCGTGAGTTTCCTGAGTTATTACCTTCAGACCTGCTGGGTATACCACCCGACAGGGATATTAACTTTTACAATGATTTGGCTCTGGGCACTCAGCCCATTTCTATTCTGCCATATCGTATGGCCCCTCTAGATTTCAAAGAATTGAAGGAGAAGCTCCAAGACTTGCTCGATAAGGGCTTTATTAGACCTAGTGTTTCGCCTTAGGGTGCGCTAGTGTTATTTGTGAAGAAGAAAGATGGGTTGATGAGGATGTGTATAGATTATCGGCAGTTGAACAAGGTTACAATCAAGAATAAGTATCCATTGCCGAGGATTGATGATTTGTTTGATCAGCTTCATGGTGCCAAGTTATTCTCAAAGATTGACTTGAGATCTGGCTACCATCAGTTGAGGATTAGGGCATCTCATGTACCTAAGATAGATTTCCGCACTCGCTACAGGTTGAAAAATGCTCCAAGAGCTTTCATGGATTTGATGAACTGAGTGTTCAAGCCTTACTTGGATTCGTTTGTGATAATTTTCATTTATTATATTTTGATTTATTCCCATAGTCGGGAGGAGCATGAGAAACATCTGAGAGTTTTTCTTCAGACTTTGAGAGATAGTCAGTTGTATGATAAGTTTTTGAAGTGCGAGTTTTGGTTGGGATTAGTTTCTTTTTTCAGTCGGGTTGTATCCGCAGAGGGTATTCAGATAGATCCGAAGAAGATAGAGGTAGTTAAGGACTGGACTAGACCCATATCATCTACAAAGATCCGGAGTTTTTTGGGTTTGGCGGGTTATTATTATCAGTTTGTGGATGAGTTTTCATCTATTATAGCCCCAATGACCAGGTTGACCGAGAAGGGTGCCTAGTTCAGATGGTCGGATGAGTGCGAGGCAAGCTTTTGGAAGCTCAAGACAGCCTTGACTAAGGTGCCGGTGTTGGTATTGCCTACAGGTTTAGGGTCATATGCAGTTTATTGTGATGCATCTCGTATTGGACTTGGTGCGGTGTTGATGTAGGATGGCAAATTCATTGCTTATGCTTCACGTCAGTTGAAGATTCATGAGAAGAACTATCCAGTTCATGATTTGGAGTTATCAACCATTGTTCACGCGCCGAAGTTTTGGAGGCATTATTTATATGGCATATCATATGAGGTGTTCACGGATCACAAGAGTTTGCAATACTTGTTCAAGCATAAAGAGCTAAATCTGAGGCAGAGAAGGTGGTTAGCGCTATTGATGGACTGTGATATAACCATCTTGTATCATCCGGGAAGGGCCAATGTGATGGCCGATACATTAAGTTGGAAGACAGCTAGTATGGGCAGCCTTGCATATATTCAAGTCGATGAGAGACTGTTTGCTCTGGATGTTCAGGCTTTGGCCAATCACTTCGTGAAGTTGGATGTTTCTAAGCCAAGCTGTGTGTTAGCTTGTATAGTCACTCGTTCTTCATTATTTGAGTGTATCCAAGAGATAGGGTGCGACACGATGGTACCAAGTAGGTTACAATTGCAGATGATGGAGTTTTAAGGATGTAGGGTCGTATTTGTGTGCCTAATGTGGATGGGCTTCGGGAGTTGATTCTAGAGGAGGACCATAGTTCCCAGTATTCTATTCACCCGCCGCTAAGATATATCAAGACCTGCGGAAGCATTATTGGTGAAGGAGGATGAAGAAGGGTATTGTTGCGTATGTGGCTCGGTGTTTGAACTGTCAACAGCTAAAGTACGAGCATTAGAGACCTGGTGGTTTGTTTTAGAGGATTGAGCTTCCCGAGTGGAAGTGGGAGCATATCACTATGAACTTTGTTGTTTGACTCCCACAGACTCAGAGGAAGTTCGATGCAGTGTGGGTTATTGTTGATAGGCTGACCAAGTCACCACATTTAATTTCTGTGGCAGTCTCCTATTCTTTTGAGAGGTTAGCTGAGATCTATATCCGGGAGATTGTTCGTCTTCATGGTGTGCCTGTGTCTATAATTTCTGACCGAGATACGCAGTTTACCTCGCATTTATGGAGGGTAGTTCAGCGTGAGTTGGGCGCAGGGGTCGAGTTGAGCACAACATTTCATCCTCAAACGAACAGGCAGTCCGAGCGTACTACTCAAATTTTGGAGATATACTCCGAGCTTGTTTTATTGACTTTGGAGGCTCGTGGGATCAGTTTTTGCCTTTAGTGGAGTTTGCCTACAACAACAATTACCAGTTGAGCATCTAGATGGCTCCTTATGAGGCTTTATATAGTAGGCGGTGTCGGTCGCCGGTTGGGTGGTTTAAGCCGGGAGAGGCTCGATTGTTGGGTATAGATCTAGTGGAGGATGCCTTGGACAAGGTGAAGATCATTCAGAATAGGCTTCGTACTGCTCAGTCCAGGAAAAAGAGTTATGCCGACCGTAAGGTTCGTGATGTGGCATTCATTGTCGGTGAGCAGGTGTTGCTTTAAGTGTCGCCTATGAAGGGCGTGATGAGATTTGGGAAGAAGGGAAAGCTAAGCCCTAGATTCATTGGGCCTTTCGAGATTCTTGATCGAGTGGGAGAGGCGGCTTACAGACTTGTGTTGCCGCCGAACTTATCAGTCGTGCATCCAGTGTTTCATGTGTCCATGCTTCAGAAGTATTACGACGATCCATCCCATATGTTAGACTTTAACATTGTCCAGTTGGACAAAGACATGTCTTATGAGAAGGAGCCGGTATCTATTCTAGACCGGCAGGTTCGTCAGTTGAGATCGAAGAGTGTCCCCTCTGTTCGTGTTCAGTGGAGAGGTTAGTCTGTTGAGACAGCGGCCTGGGAATCCGAGTCCAATATGCAGAGTCGATATCCCTATCTTTTCTCCGACTCAAGTACTTTTCTTATGTCCGTTTGAGGACGAACGATTATTAAGTAAATTCTATGTTCTGAGGCCTTTAAACCTCCTTTTGTCTCACCTCCTTTTGCGTGTGCAGTCCGGGCGTGTATCCAAAAATCCTTTATGTGAAAATCTGTAAAAAATGATTGTAATTGCCTTTAAATTGAATTTAAGTTAATTTCGGTCAATATTTTAGGTAAATGGACCCAGGACGTGATTTGATGGTCCCGGAGGATCCGTAGAAAAATATAGGACTTGGGCGTATGCCCGAAATTGGATTCCGAGGTCCCAAGCCCGAGAAATAAATTTTTGAAGAAAATATTTTAATTGAAATTTTATGAGTTTTTGGAAATTTGAATGTGTTTGAATATGATGGTATTGGGTTCGTATTTTGATTCCGGATCCCGGTACAGATCTTATGTAGTATTTAAGTTGTGCCAGTAAAAGATTGAAAGAAATGGAGTCATATGACGTGATTCGAACCCTTAGTTGTAAAATTTAAAACTTTGTAAGTTCTTGAGATTTTCTTTGACTTTGATGCTAAACTCGTAGTTCTAGGTGTTGATTTGTCAATTTGATCACACGAGCAAGTTTGTATGATGTTTATAGACTTGCGTGCATGTTTGGACCGGAGCCCCAAGGGCTCAGGTGAGTTTTGGATAGGCTACGGGGTGTTTAGACTTGGAAAAACTCTACTGGTGCATCAGTTCTGGTGTGCCCGCACCTGCGAGCCTAGTGCCGCAGGTGGGATCTTGCAGGTGCATGTTTTTAGCTGCAGATGTGGCCCAGCTCAACCTTCCCTCTTTCATTGATGCAGACAAGTTTCCGTAGAAGCGATTCCGCAGAAGCGGTACACCTCTTGCAGGTGCGCCCCCAGTGGCATGTTCATTCCCGCAGAAGCAGATGATTTTCCGCACCTGCGCTTTCGCAGATGCGACCCAAGCACCGCAGGTGCGAGGGTCGGCAGTGAAGATTTTAAAATAGAACTCCAGCATTTTATTTATGAAATTTTTACAAAAATAGAAGGCCTAGGGCAATTTTGTCACGACCCAAAATCCACTAAGGGTCGTGGTGGCGCCGGACATCGCTGTCAGGCCAGCCAATTAGATTACCATTTTAAAAATCCCTTTTAAATACATCAAATTCCAAAATTTTTCCTTCCATTTTTCACAAATAAAGAGGTTTTTGCTTCAATTCAAATAAATAATAACAATTTAATCAAACTTTTCGAAAACCATCCCAGAACCCGGTGTCACAAGTGCATGAGCGACTACTGATAATGAAATAACATACAACCTCTGTCCGGAATACAATGGACA
>MU756909.1:37121-50739 GCA_026770625.1 Nicotiana glauca
TGCAGCTCATTTCTGCTTCTCACTAATCTCTCTGTTCTCCACCGTCTTCTTCCTTTGTTCCCTGAGAACTCTCTCTAGATTTGATCAGATTTAAGGAGAAATTGGATGTGAGATGATAAATTTAAGTGGAGTTCACACAGTCAATAATCTAAGCATATGCATAGGAACGTAAATTATAAAATTATGGTGTGAAATATTAAATTTATGTGGGGCCCATGAATATAGTAGCCTTCAACAGTGTTGAACGTGTAAATGACAAATTAAAGGGACCCCCTGTTTCACCATTTCGTATAGATAGATAAACCAGTGCGGCTATGCCCGAGCTAAGCCCGGGCGCAATGGCAATGTGAGCACTTTGTGTCTAGATATATATATTTGATTTAATTTTTTGTTTGTCGAATCCTACAACTTGTTTGAATGCCTGTTATATGTATTGTTATTTTAAATAAAATATTTCTTTTGATTGTTACTTAAATTTTATTATATCGTATTGTTTCTCTGTCGATTCTTACACCATCCTGATACCATTTAGATTTTTAAGTATGCTTTATTTATACATTATTTATCATAATAGTTAATTATTTATTAGTTCCTAAGTAAATACAATTTATAATAAATTAAATTCGAATTTGTAATTTTAAATTAGAGATAATTTGAATCTTTTCAAATTTTAATTATTTATTTCATCTAATCTAAGGAAAGACAAAAGAAACTAAGAAAAACTTTAAAATAATTAAAAGTAATAAATAACTTAACTCTAACATTCTTTTCCAATACTACTGGTGTCAATTATGCGTACAGTCAAGTGTTTTTACTGATAAAGGAAAATAATTGGTGATGATACTTCATTCTCTTTCAAAATAATAAACCATTTAAGTTCTTCAATTTATGTAATGCCAATTACTCAAACCGGAGATTGCAAATATGAAATATTTAATATAAAAGTTAGCATTTTACACTCAAAAATGCCCTTATCATGCTTGGTTATAAATGTAAAGCATGTTGAAATTTAATTTTCCTACTGTATTGTTTTAATGAAAAATCTTAATATTTTAGAAAGAGATAGTTGACTTACTCTCTTGTTTTAGTAAATAAAGTTATAACTAATATGATATTTTGCATTAAATAATTATTTATTGTGCATATACTTAGTGATTCTTCCCTTATCAGATTTTTTAAGGACTCAAAAGTGCCCTTATTATGTTTGGGTATAAATGTAAAGCATGTTGAAATTCAAATTTTCTATTGTACTTTTTTGATGAATAATCTTAATATTTTAGAAAGAGATAGTTGACTTACTCTATTCTTTTAGTAAATAATGTTATGACTAATATGATATTTTATATTAAATAATTAGTTTTTTTTGTATACTTAGTGATTCTTCCTTTATCAGATTTTTCAAATTCTGTCCATCCTTTATTCCATTAAATTTGAAAAAGAAAAATACTTCTCGTTGCATTATCTTTCAAACTTCAATATAAATTTAAATGATCCCTTCGTCGTAAATCTTTAACAGTAAAAATATAAAAGGTATCGAATACATAGTACCTTAATACATATATTAATAATAATAGTAGTTCAAAAATGTATCTATAGGAAGAGGAGGATAAGCGGCCTAAATACTTAATGCTCATAATATTAGATCTAAATACTTAAGGCACATAATATTATTTTAATAATAACTTTTCTCGATTTAAGTTTCTTTTCTTTTCAAACAACTGAATGAAATAAAAGATAATCTCTTTTTTCTTTTGCTCTTTTATAAAATATAGGTACTGACAAGATGCTTGAAGCGATATAGCATTATAACGCTAATGACTAATTTGACTAATTTATTTGAAATTTAATCTTATTTGATTAGCTAATATTTCAAATTTAATTTGACATTCAAAGAACAATAATGTCAGAAGGTCTAATATTTGTTGATTTCTTAAGCCGAGGGTCTCCTGGAAACAGCCTCTCTGCCCTCCGGGGTAGGGGTAAGGTCTGCGTACATATTACCCTCCCCAGACCCCACTTGTGGGATTATACTGGGTTGTTGTTGTTGTTGTTGTTGTTGTTGTTGTTGTTTTTTTTATTCTAAATATTTGCATAATACAAAATGACAATTACTTTTCGTTTTTACATTTTTTCTGACGATTTTCTTAAGTTGTTTCTTCATGTTCACAAAATGACATTACTTTTCTCTTTATTATCATGATGATATTGTTAATTTTGTTCTGTTAGCGGAATGACATACCTTTTTATTTTTAATTTTTTTGAAAATTTCTTAAAATATTATTTCTAGTTTGACATTTCAACAACTAAACCTCATCTATAAAAAAAATTATAAACTAAATCAAATATTGAATTTTTCCCCAAAATTAAACGTTAATTGTGCTACTTAAATTATTGTGGTATTCAAGCTCAATGTAAATATTATTTATAAAAAAATGTGTAAAAGATAACTAAAGTAATGAAGAGCTAAAGGGCAAAAAATATACCTCAAAAGGGTTGGCGGAACCCACATTTTCCTTTTCTATGTTAAGGGAAAGTGAAGCAAATTGAGCGTGTGAAGACAAATTAAGTGGGACAGAGGTGTATTTGGAGATGTTTGGAATGACCTGATGTGACGACCCGACCAGTCGGCTCATGAGTTACCATTCCGTTTCTCCAGTTTTTTTTTAGGCTTCGTTATCTGTGTTTTATGTGGTTGAGTTGATTGGGTTGAGTTCGAGTGAATTTGGTAAGAAATGAGACACTTAGTCTCTTTAAGGAAGGCTTAGTTTGGAAAAGTCAACCGGATATTGACTTATACGTTAGAGGGCTCGGATGTTATTTTTGATGATTCGGTTAGCTTCGGTGGATGATTTGTGACTTAGGAGAGTGATCAGAAGTGGTTTTGAAGGTCCGGTGTAGAATTAGGCTTGAATTGGCGAAGTTAGTATTTTGGCGATTTCCGATTGATAGGAGAGAATTTGATCTGAGGTTCGGAATGGCATTCCGAGAGTTACTGTAGCTTCGTTATGTGATTTAGGATGTCTGTGTAAATTTTCAGGTCATTCGGAGGTGATTTACTTCAGTTTTTAATCAAATGCGTGTTGCAAAAGTTTTAGAAGAACTTAGGTTTGAATTCGATGAAATTTGATGGTTTTAGTATTGTTTGAGGTGTTTTGACGATTGGAACAAGTTTGAATGAGGTTCTAGGAGGTGTTGGTGTTTTTGGTTGAGGTCCCGGGGGCCTCGGGGTGATTTTGGACGGCTAACGAGAAGAGTTTTGGACTTGGACAATTTTAGATTTCTACTGTTACTGGTATTTTCGCACCTGCAGCTTTGGGACCGCAGGTGCAGTGTCGCAGATGGGAGATTTAGCGCCGCAGAAGCAGAAAATCAGGGGTGATGTAGGAAGCGCAGGTGCGCCATGGGAACCACATCTGCGGAGTCGCAGATACGACCATTAGACAGCAGATGTGGATTCTTGGACTTAAATGAAATTCCATAAATACGGCGGAAGAACCGCAAAAGTGGTACCGCAAAAGCAGTTTTGGATAGCAGATGCGGCCACGACTGGGCAGAATGTATAAAAGGTTCTTCTTCGCGATTTTTTAAGGGTTTATTCATTTTAACTTCAGACTTGGAGATTTTTAGGCGATTCTAAAGAGGGATTTCAAGGAGCTTCGATAAGATTCGATGCGCGAGGAGGCTGATTTGAGAGGCAAGGGCATAGCGAGCTAGAGCTTTGACTTATTCGAGGTGAGTAATGATTTTAAATGATGTCCTGAGGGTTTGAAACCCTAGATTTGTACAACGTAGTGCTATGTTGAGGTGAGACACATGTTGTATGATGAGAGTAGGGTTCATTACTACTGGGGATTGTGACTGGTCAATCCCGATTGATGATTCTTACCATATTTTGATTAAGATTTAATTATTATCAGTATAATTTGGTCTAGTTTCCATGTTTGGGGCCTCGTGTCGACTTTTAGAACCCTTAGGGGCGTTATGATTGATTTTCTTACTTATTGAATATTACATCCTCAGTCATGTTTCTATTTGTTTAAACAATGAGAACCGATTTTATAAGTGTTAATCCTAAATGAAGGAAATATGTGGGCTGAGATCCCTACCTTATACTATTGTGTCCTAAAATGACTGAGAGGGGTTGAGAACCCAACAGTGAGGATGTTATATATTATGGATCGGGTTGCACGCTGCAGCAAGTACTTATATGGATCGGACCGCACGCCGCAACAAATATTTATATGGACCAGACTGCGAGCCACAACAATATAGTGCTTGGGCTGTAGGAGCCCCTATTGGTGTCTGCACACCCTCAGTGAGCGCAATCGCCTATTTACACGGATCGGGCCGTGCGCCACAGTGATGTACGGATCGGGCTGCACACCGCAGCGGTTATCTCGATTTTGGTTATTGTGAGAATATATGGGTATTGTGTACAAGGAACAAAATTATACTTGTTAAATACCCGATAAACTACCTGTTTTACATTATCTAAAGATATTTCACTTGACTTATTCACTACTTTGCTGCTTTGAGTTTATTTACTGCTTGATATAGAACTGCTTAGTGCCTTTACGTGATTTTTGACTGTCAGCCATTATTTATGATTATTACTCACTCGGTTGGAGTAATCACATTACTCCCTGCACCTTGCATGCATATCCAGGTGTTCCCGAGGCATAGTGGGAGCTTGCTTGCTGATTATCATCCATCAGCGTCATCGAGGTAGCTGCATGGCGTCCGCAGACCCGATTTCTCTCTCTATCTTTTACTTTTCAGTATTCTAGACTATCTATGTATTAGGCTGTTGAAATCTTGTAATAGAGGCTCTTGACTTGTGACACTGGATCAGTGGGCTATTATAGAGATATTATTATGGTTTTCGCACATTTTATCTACTATTTCAGACTTCTATTTATGTTAAATGGTGATTAAAACTTTGTTAATTGGCAATGAACTCTATAAGAAAAGGTTGTGATTGATAATTGGTCAGGCTTGCCTGGAAATATTTTGGGCGCCATCACAATCGGGGTTGGGGTTGTGACAAGTTTGTATTAGAGCCTAGGTTACTAGGTCTCGCAAGTCGTGAGCCGGTTTAGTAGAGTCTCGCAGATCGGTACGGAGATGTCTGTATTTATCCTCGAGAGGTTGCGGAACCTTTAGGAAAACTTCATATTCTTGAAATTCTTGTCGTGCAACTTTGTTGAACCGAGAACTAAACCTCTATTATTCTATTCTCTCATAGATGGTGAGGACACGAGCTACCGGATGAGGTGGACGGCCACTAGTGCCACCCACTGAGGCTACCAGAGGTTGTGGACGCGGCCGTGGATATGGCAGAGGCAGAGTAGCGAGGGCATCATCTGTTGATCCACCAACTGCCCCAACTCTGGATCAGACTCTAGTAGCACCAGTTCAGGCACCAGCTGTGCCCATCTTGATTCCGGGTCTACATGAGACCTTGACACAGATTTTGACAGTTTGCACTGGCCTGGCTCAGGTAGTTTCAGCCACCACAACAGCAGCTACTTCACAGTCCGGGGGAGGCAACCAGACCCCGGCTGCTCGCACACCTAAGTAGGTAGTGCAGGGACTACAGACGCCAGAGGCACCTCCAGCTCAGTAGGTTGCACTAGTGCAGGAGTTCAGGGTTCCAGTTATGCTAGACGATGAGCAGCGTCGTCTTGAGAGGTTTAGTAGACTTCAGCCTCCGACATTCAATGGTGCTGAGGGTGAGGATGCCCAAGGTTTTCTTGACAGGTGTCAGCGGATGCTCCACACAGTAAGGATTGTTGAGTCTAGTGGTGTGGCATTTACCACCTTTCAGTTTACTGGGGCTGGCTTCACTTGGTGGGAGGCGTACGAGAGGCGTAGGCCTATTAGTGTAGTGCCCCTTTCTTGGCAGCAGTTCTCCACTCTCTTCTTGGAGAAGTATGTACCACGGTCCCGTAGAGAGGAGCTGCGTAGGCAGTTTAAGTGGTTGACGCAGGGAGATATGACCGTGACCCAGTATGAGATGAGGTTTTCAGAGTTGGCTCGTCATGCCACCTGGATGATTCCGTCATATCGTGAGAGGATCAGGAGATTTGTGGATGGCCTTAACTACCATCTCCATATTCTGATGACTAGAGAGAGAGTATTGGGTGTTATGTTTGAGGAGGTGGTGGATATCACTCTTGAGATCGAGTCAGTTCGCCGTCGAGAGCGAGAGGAGAGGGAGGCCAAAAGGCCTCATGGATCGGGCAGTTATAG
This sequence comes from Nicotiana glauca, assembly GCA_026770625.1. Classification (NCBI taxonomy): domain Eukaryota; kingdom Viridiplantae; phylum Streptophyta; class Magnoliopsida; order Solanales; family Solanaceae; genus Nicotiana; species Nicotiana glauca. The sequence goes on from MU756909.1 coordinate 43,374, forward strand.
TGGTGCTCCTTCGTGGGGCCAGTTCTAGTATGGTAGAGGTCGTTCTTTCAGGCCTGCTCAGTCGGCCCGTCCAGAGTATCGTGGGGCATCTTCAGGTTGTGGTCATCATGGGCCTTAGTAGTGCCAGCCTTCACTCAGCACCCTCCTAGCTCAGAGTTCATCTCGTGCCCCATTAGCTCAGGGTTCTTCTGTACCGAGTGCATCTGCTAGTCACTCAGGTGCGAGGGTTTCCTTTCAGTCCTAATCTCCAGCAATGAGGAGTTGTTATGAGTGTGGAGAGTTTGGTCACATGAGGAGGCAGTGTCCTCGACTCCGTGAGGGTCAGCATCAATAGAGGGGTCAACCCTCGACTTCTGCTCCAGTTACTTTACCATCCGCCCAGCCAGCTAGGGGTGGAGATCATGCAGCCAGGAGTCGCCCCAGAGGGGGAGGTCGAAGGCGGTGGCCAAGCTCGTTTTTATGCTATTCCAGGCAGGACAAATGCCATTACTTCAGATGCTATCATTATGGGTATTGTTTCAGTCTACCATAGTGATACCTCCGTATTATTTGATCCCGGTTCCACCTATTCTTATGTGTCCTCATATTTTGCTCACTATTTATGTAACAACACGACCGGTCATTTCGAGCCCTAGTGCGTCGTTCAGCAGTCTGAGGCCAAGAGCAACTTCATTTCAGGTATTGTGACTCGTTCGCATGGTCAGAATTTAAATTCAGGAAGATCGGAGTTAAATTTAAATGAAAACTCTCATTTTAGAAGCTTAAAGTTGAAAGAATGAACTAGAATTAGAATTTTGAGTAAACAACCTCGGAATCAGGATCTAAAGGTTGCAGCAGGTTCGTATGATGATTTCGGACTTGGGCGTATGCCCGCATTAGGTTTTGGATAACCCGGGAGCGTTTTGGCGCATATTGTGGAAGTTAGCATTTTAGAAGGAATTTCTTAAGTCTGGCTTGAAGTGTATTTCAGTGTTATCGATGTCCGTTTGGGATTCCGAGTCTGGGAATAGCTCCGTATGGTGATTCTGGAGTTGGGAGTGCGATCGAAAGTGAATTCGGAGGTCCGTAGGTCATTTTGAAGCCATTTGGCTAAAGATAGAAATTTGAAGGTTTTTGGGAAGTTTGACTGGAGGTTGACTTTTTGATATCGGGGTCGAAATCCAATTCCAAAAGTTGGAGTAGGTCCGTAATGTCAAATATGATTTGTGTGCAAAATTTAGACATTTAAATTCGTGTAAATTTGAGGTTTTGGTTGGAAACCTAGGAAATTAGAAATCTTAGATTTTGGTCACGATTTTGAGTATGGAATTAAGAGAAAATCATATATTTGAGTTCCTAAGGTCATGGGTAATCTTTATCTTCGAAAAAATTTGGATTCCGGGCATGTGGGTCCGAGGGCATTTAGGTCACTTCACTAAGCGGAGTTGGGAATTTGTATAATTTGAATTGTTAACGAATATTTGAGCATATATTAATGGATTTGCGTGACCGTTGGCTAGTTTTGGAGCGTGTTGCATCAAGTAGAGTCTTCGGAAGGGCGGAGGATGCCGGTAATGAGTCTTCGGAGCGAGGTGAGTCTCCTTTCTAATCTTGCGAGGGGGAATTTACCCCATAGGTGAGATAAATTGGTTATGTGCTCCTATTTGTATGGGCTACGTATGCATGAGGTGATGAGAGTCCGTGCGTAGCTACTATTATGTTATTGTTCGGGTAGTCTAGGACCCAAAAAACATGTTATACTTGGATTAACTGTGAACCCATTGATAGTTTGAATTATTTAAATCACCTTGAATTGGTAAAGGAATTTAAAAAGAGATTTAATATTAAGTTTCCCTGAAATGTAAAAAAGAGAAATTTGTCTATTTGGATGATTATCCTTGATAAACTCTTAGTTTCCTACTTGAGCAAGTACTTTATGTGTGCCTGCGTCGCATGGATGATTCGCGAGAAGGATATGTGTTTATTTATGGAACGGGCCGAACGCCTCAGTGAGAATAGATGCATCTATGGTTCATGCTACTCGACCCTCGGCAGTGCACAATTTACATTTTTGTTGGAGCGGGCTGTCGACCTCGGCATGATTTGCGCATGTTTATCTGTTACTTGAAAATTTTAAATGTGGAATTGGCCCTACGTGGCTTGAGATAAACTGATAAGATAATAAAGAACAGACTTTAGAAGCCCTTGATTTATTGTTGAAGGTGTTTATCTATTTTTTTTCTGGCTTCACGATTAGAACTTCTATACAAATCCATGATTATCCTCGCACTTATAGAATATTGATAATTGACCTCTAGTGAGTGTCGGAGTTGGCCATCTCGTCTCTACCCCTTCGGGATTATGCGGGATACTCGCTGAGTACACGTTGATTACGTACTCATACTACACTTCTGTGCATTTTTGTTGCACAGGTATATATAGCTCTAGCAGCCTATTGGGTGTAGCAGCACAGACGACTCTGGGACTAGGTGAGCTGCATTGTTCGAGACGACCCACAACTAGTGTAGTTTTTTTCAACATTTTATTATTTATTCCCTGTCTACAGTATTTCAGACAGATGTTGTATTTTACTTTCCTTATCGATAGTTGCTCATGTACTTGTGACATCGGGTTTCTGGGATGGGTTTCAACTGATTTGTACTAATTGTTATTATTTAAATTTGAATTTAAGTAGTGAACTTTTGATTTATGAAAATGGAAGGAAAAACCTTAGATTTTCAAAAGTATTAAAAGAGGAATTAATTGATAATTTAGTTGGCTGGCTTGACAGAGATTTCCGGCGCCACCACGACCCTTAGTGAATTTTGGGTCGTGACAACATGGTATCAGAGCACTAGGTTCCCGTAGGTCTCACGAGTCATGAGCAAGTCTAATAGAGTCTCGCGTATCGGTACAGAGACCTCTGTACTTATCCTCGGGAGGCTACAGGGCTGTTAGGAGTACTTCTCTTCTTGATTTCCTTTTCGTGCGGTTCGATTCCTTTGAGGCTTATGCCTTTGATTTCTTCCTACTCAATCTTACTCGAGCGCTTGGTATAAATCGAAAATTGAAGAATTGTAATGGCACTACAAATGTGGTGCGAGATGATTTTCCCGGTATAGTTGATTGGACTATTATAGTCGCATTTTGGAGGGATATTATATTGTTTCAGCTTAGTAACAGAACTTCTAAGAGCATTGAGGCTAGGCACAGGTTGCCATGATGCTTATGAGCGATTATTCCGTAGTGTTGTTTTAATGGTAGGGTGTTGCCCACGTGTTGGGGCAGTGAATGAATTGAAGGGAGGTCTACTCAGTTTGTAATCAAGGGATTCAGTATTTCATTCCCGACAGGGGAAAGTCAAACGAACTAAGAATGGTCAGGTGTGGGCTGGTGAAAGTAATGAGGCTTAGTATTTGCAAGCGTGGTTGAGCTTTATTTTATGAGAGGGTGTCGTGGTCATGATTGAACATACTAAGTTGTTGGCGTTATAATCTGCTACAATCCGCCTTTATGGCAGGATATTGTGAAATAATATTGGAGTTACGACTGTCAGATATCGCATGATGCAGTGGTTTAAGATTGAATCGGAATTTCTAATGTTGACGGATCGATAAAGATAACCTTTGGAAAGGTTTAAAGTAAGTAGCAATGGTGGGTTCAAGTGCCACAAAAGATAGATTTTATTTGAGGCAACAATTGAGCAGCAAAGTATGAGGAAGGACATGTGGGAAGTGCCATGCGATGTTTAAAATTTCTAGAAGGCCAAGTATGAGAAGCAAGGTTGAGTGACCGATTGAGAAGATGAGTTCCGCCAAAGTGGGAGAGTAGCAAGGGTTGCATATGGGCTTGGTAGTAGGATGACTACGCGCCTTAAAGAGAGTTTGGATCGAATTGGGGATTTTAATGATTGGTGATTGAAGCCTGCGGGTATGATGTGAAGTATGGGCTATTATTCGGCAGAAGATTGATATGGTAGAAAGGAGCTTCTTGAAATGGAGGAGGGTGCAACATAACCCTGAATTTGGAAGGATGTTGCCGCGCATTTAATTGATGTCCGCGAGGGGCGAATGGACTTGTGCAACTGGAAGGTGAGCTCGAACTCAGGATGGGATATTGGTGTCATAGTGAATGTACCCCGTGCAGTGGTGTGGGAAGATGTTGGGAGGTGATTCCCCTAGGTGGGTTATTCCCCGTGAGCAGATTAGCGGTCACGTGGTTGGCGAAGCTTCTGTAAGGAATTATATTGGTTGTTCAACAAATAGATCGGTTATGCGAATGTGGATGAAGACTCAGAATATGAAAGATGGGGATTTACAGAGAGATTGCAAGAGATTTTGATAATTGGTGGCGCGAGGTTAAGTCAATAAGAGGTAAAAAGGTCGGGCGAACTCAAGAATGGTGAAATGATGGTTTCAAGCTAAGTGGGAGAGTCCCACCGCTTATGATTGGGCTGTATGATTAACTACTTGCGTGATTTCTGGTATTAGCATATTGATGGATTAATTCAGCTACGAGAAAAGACCATAAGTAGTAAATTCAGCGGAGGAATTATTAAGGATGTGCTATGGTTAGCCTTATGGGCTCACGTTCGAACTTGGAAAAAGGTTCAGGATTTATGCCTGGTATAGATACAGGTTTCAGAGGAAATAATTTTGCTGGGTGCTTCGCCGAGAGAGTATTCGTGTGTTATAAGAATTACGGAGTGAATTATATTTAGGACCTAGTCAGAGCGGGTGGCTCTCAATAACGGTTCTATTGGAACTCAATAGATAAAGTGTTGTACCTAACGATTTCAAACCTATAAGTACAACTAAGAATCAAGCTTTGTAGAAGCTTATGAGAAGGTGCCCAGAATGTTCTATGATGTGTTACCTTATGGTGTGGCATTTGAGAAATGTGAAATAATTCGTGAGATTTGAGACAGCATCGTCTCGCAATTCAAGGTCACTCGGGGTGAGTGTAGAGGGAGTATGTTATGCATTGAAAAGAATTAGTATTATTTCCAAAGCAATCAAGGATAAATTGGAGGGAAAGTGACTGATTAGCCATAGTTGAAGTTGGCATGTTGGGGTCTGTGATCCGTTCATTCAGCGTGATCGAGTTATGCGTTTGATTTGTGGCGGTACGTGTGAGGTTTGTCGGCCACCATAATTGATAACATTCTAAACCATTCTATTGTTGTGGCTTGTTATGTGGAAGCAGATTCCGGAAGGGTTATGGTGGCTTGGACCACTACTTGCAGATTTGTATATTTTGCGGTTATGGGAATTTACCCGTGTGTTGCTATGATTCTCCCGAAGTGGGGTAAGTGAAAAGTTCGTATATGGTGAAGTGTTAAAATATTAATTATTTCGGAGTTATGATGAAAAATCGTGTTCTATCGTATATTGGCACGTTAGGTGCAATAAGTAGCATGGAAATACGAAGTGAGGATCAAGGTTGCAGTTCAATGTTGACAAGGATGTCACGGGCTCGGATGAGCAAGGAAAGGGTTGAATGATTAAAGTAAGTTGGGGTTGTCTTCATTGTCACCTGAAATTGGTGTTTTGTAACGAGGGCTTGTGTCATAGTTAATGATTCTTGATCGCTTATCAGCGTTAGTGCGGTCAGTGGGTTGGAGGTAAGACCCAGTTAATTGTTATGGTAGATTGTGGGAGTGTGTTCCACAGGAAGATTGCATAAATGTGGCACAATGCCACTTGATTGATTAAAGATATAAACCAAGTATGAAGAATTGTGATGATATCGTTAAATTGAGAATGGATGCCTGGAGGGCACTTGGATTCAGAGTTGTGGATTGTACTCCGGTTATGATGGTTGTCCTTGTGTGTTACGAGAGGTGGGGAATTAGTATGGACCTTTGAAAGGTCATCGACTTAATTTGATATGATCTGGATCGACTTGAGGTCAGTGGATGGATTTAAATGTGAATTTGGGCTTTATAGCAGGCCAGTTGTGTTCATTTCAGTAATGCGCTCCTTATGGAGTAGTCAGGGTGTCATCTCGTTGTCAGATATTTCATGAAGTGATACATTGCGCCGTGTGAGTTGTGAGACGGCCTGAGAAATTGTGTATGTGCTGAGGACCCGAGTGGGAATGTCGTATTATGAGCAAATGGCTCTTGAGATTCAGATCTTGTACCGCACCTTAGTTGTGCTTGAGTTTTGTAGTCTATAGCACTACGTTCTTTCTTGGGGATGTTATTATGCAATTAACGTGCTTGCGATCGAAATTCGATATTTTTATTGTAATGAGAAGATTTAGATCGAAGTGCAATCTCCTTATGTGAGATCTATATTGGATCGGGTGGAACGCCGCCATGGGTATGTTATTTGGATCGGGTGGCACGCCGCCATGGGTATGTTATTTGGATTGGGTTGCGCACCGCAATAGTGTGATGTCGAGTCTTCTATATGTTAATTTTGTATGTCCTGCTTCCTATTTTCTAAGGAAAGTCCGTAGTAGTGCGGGAGTTAGGTAATTCCTTCCAGAGTTAGATTTCCGTTTATGTTCTATTCGGATTGGTGGCCTATTGGCATATTGTGGTGTCATATGAGACTTTTGATCGCATTCGGAATGGCCTATTGCCTGAGCAATTTGAACTGGGTGAGACGAGATTATGGGATTTAAGATCAGTGCAATTTGATTATATAAAGTATATTATGGAGCGAAGATCATTATTTGATTAGAATGTGGTAATGTTTCTTGTCAAAAGTATAGACTCGATGGTTGGTTGACTCGGCAGTTGATTATGAATTTCGGCATCTCATCCGTCATGGCGGTATTGTAATAGTTAGAGTAAGACCTATGTAGGTCATGAGGTGCAATGGGAGCATCACATTTGTGGAATTTTAATTAATTCAAACAGAAATGTTATTGTGGTCCTATGAGTAAAGTGATTCAAAGTGTGAATTCAGCGGAGTTATGCAGTCATATTTGAGTATAGCGTATAATGATTGATACAGTGATCGTATGTTGGAAACAGGTCTGACATAGAATTCCATATGTTGGAATTGGGCTCTAAGGCTTATTTGCTTAAATAAAAGGGAATATCTTCAGAATTTATCAAGCCAATGTGCTCAGCTAAGTTGTGGTAGCACGGGGAGGTGCATGAGAAGTTAAACATCAATTTCAGACTACTTCAGTATAGTTCTCAGCACGTTCGAGGGCGAACGTATGTTTAAGTGGGAGAGAATGTAACGACCCGACCGATCGTTTCGAGCCCTAGCGCATCGTTCAACAGTCTGAGGCCATGAGCAACTTCATTTCAGGTATTGTGACTTGTTCGCATGGTCGGAATTTAAATTCAGGAAGATCTAAGTTAAATTTAAATGAAAATTCTCATTTGAGAAGCTTAAAGTTGAAAGAATGAACTAGGATTGGA
>MU756909.1:65604-88638 GCA_026770625.1 Nicotiana glauca
AATGGACCGCAGAATTGCTCCCCAAAAACTAAATGTTCTGCTTCGATCTGCGATAAGAATGCGGTCCGCATTCATGTTCTGCGGTCGCATAATGCGCCGCAGAATTGACTGCATTTTTAACTTCAATTTTTGAAAAATCTTCTGTTACACTCTGCCGTGGGAATGCGGTCCGCATTTCGATTCTGCGATCGCAGAATGGACCGCATTTTTGACATCAACTTAGACCAATTCTCTGCTTCTCTCTACGGTAGGAATGCGGTCCGCATAGCTGATCTGCGACCGCATTCTTGACCGCAGAAATGACAATTTTCTGGAAAAAAATTATTCTTTTGATTTTTAAAGCTTAGATCACCACCGAGGGTCCAAACCGTGGCTCGCAAGCTCACCGCGAAGAATTCTACACATTCCTAACACAATATTCTGACCTTGACACTATGAGCTACTAGGTTTTAAGCACAAAATTTTATGGGGCCTTACATTTTTGCCTCGCGAGGACTGCGGGTTTGCTGGGATATGTGCAGTAGATTTTTACTCTATACGATCGCAAGAGAGAGTATGCGATCGCATAGAGCAAGAGTTGAGAGGGCTGGAATTGGTCTATGCGATTGCAATAGGCTGAATGCGATCGCAAAAGAAGGAGACCTGGGCCTATGCGATCGCAGTGTTGTTTCATGCTAACGCATATGAGGAATTTGGAGGCAGCAGATTTTCCCTATGCGATCGCGGAGCTATAGTGGCAATCGCATAGAAGGGTCGTCTGGGCAGTGATCTTTTAAAATCAGGTTTTGGCTTATTTAACCTCATTTTCTTCCATGGGAGCCGACTTGGAGCAACTTTTGAGTGCCATTTTCTTCACAAAGCTTTGGGTAAGTGATTTCTACTGGTTTTGAGTTAAATACAAGTTTATATACGGATTTAGATATTTAAATTAGTGCAAATTTGAGGTTTTGGTTGGAAACCTAGGAAATTAGATTTCTTGGATTTTGGTCACAATTTTGAGTATGGAATTAAGAGAAAATCATATATTTGAGTTCCTAAGGTCATGGGTAATCTTTATCCTCGAAAAAATTCGGATTCCGGGCACGTGGGCCCGAGGGCATTTTGGTCACGTCACTAAGCAAAGTTGGGAATTTGTATAATTTGAATTGCTAACGAATATTTGAGCATATATTTATGGATTTGCGTGACTGTTGGCTAGTTTTGGAGCGTGGTGCATCAAGTAGAGTCTTCAGAAGGGCAGAGGATGTCGGTAATGAGTCTTCGGAGCGAGGTGAGTCTCCTTTCTAATCTTGTGAGGGGGAATTTACCCCATAGGTGACATAAGTTGGTTATGTGCCCCTATTTGTGGGGGATACGTACGCACGAGGCAACGAGAGTCCGTGCGTAGCTACTATTATGCTATTGTTCGGGTAGTCTAGGACCCAAAAAGCATGTTATACTTGGATTAACTGTGAACCCACTGATAGTTTGAATTGTTTAAATCACCCTGAATTGGTAAAGGAATTTAAAAAAAGATTTAATATTAATCATCCCTGAAATATTAAAAAGAGAAATTTGTCTATTTGGATGATTATCCTCGATAAACTCTTAGTTTCCTACTTGAGCAAGTACTTTATGTGTGCCTGCATCGCATGGATGTTTCGCGAGCAGTATATGTGTTTATTTATGGACGGGCCGAATGCCTCGGTGAGAATAGATGCATCTATGGTTCGTGTCGCTCGACCCTCTCCAGTGCACAATTTACATTTCTGTTGGAGCGAGCCGTCGACCTCGACATGATTTGCGCATGTTTATCTGTTACTTGAAAATTTTAAATGTTGAATTGGCCCTATGTGGCTTGAGATAAACTGATAAGATGATAAAAAACAGACTTTAGAAGCCCTTGATTTATTATTGAAGGTGTTTATCTATTTTTTTCTGGCTTCTCGATCAGAACTTCTATACAAATCCATGATTATCCTCGTACTTATAGAATATTGCTAATTGACCTCTAGTGAGTGTCGGAGTTGGCCATCTTATCTCTTCCCCTTTGGGATTAGGCGGGATACTCACTGAGTACATGTTGATTACGTACTCATACTACACTTCTGTGCATTTTTGTTACACAGGTATATATACCTCTAGCAGCCTATTGGGCGTAAAAGCACGGACGACTCTGGGACTAGGTGAGCTTCATTGTTCGAGATGACCCATAACCAGTGTAGTTCCTTCCAGCATTTTATTATTTATTCCCTGTCCACTGTATTTCAGACAGATGTTGTATGTTACTTTCCTTATCGATAGTTGCTCATCTACTTGTGACACCGAGTTTCTGGGATGGGTTTCAACGGATTTGTACTAATTGTTATTATTTAAATTTTAATTTAAGTAGTGAACTTTGATTTATGAAAATGGAAGGAAAAACCTTAGATTTTCAAAAGTATTAAAAGAGGAATTAATTGATAACTTAGTTGGCTGGCCTGACAGAGATGTCCGGCGCCACCACGACCCTTAGTGGATTTTGGGTCGTGACAATTTGAGTGTGCCATAGGAGTTTCTTGCTTTAACTGTTCATGTGTCTGCCCCTATGGGCGATACTGTTACTGTGGACCGTGTGTACCGGTCACGTGTTGTGACTATTGGGGGTCAGTAGACTCGAGTTCATCTATTGCTATAGAGCATGGTGGACTTTGATGTTATTTTGGCATGTATTGGTTATCTCCATTTCATACTATTCTATACTGTCATGCTAAGACAGTCACTTTGGCTATGTTGGGTATACCACAGATCGAGTGGCATGGTATGACTGATTATGTTCTGAGTAGAGTGATTTCTTTCTTGAAGGCCCAGTGTATGGTTGGGAAGGGTCGTCTCTCGTATCTTGCTTTTGTGAGGGATGTTGGAGCTGAGACTCCTAGTATTGATTCCATTCCAGTGTTGAGGGATTTTCTCGATGTATTTCCTACAGACCTGACGGGTATGCCACCAGACAGGGATATTGATTTTGGTAGTGACTTGGTGCCGGGCACTCAGCCCATCTCTATTCTTCCATATCATATGAAACCAACGGAGTTGAAAGAATTGAATGAGCAGCTTCAAGAACTCCTAGATAAGGGGTTCATTCGGCCTAGTGTGTCACCTTGGGTTGTGCCAGTTCTATTTGTGAAGAAGAAGGATGGCACAATGAGAATGTGCATCGATTATAGGCAATTGAACAAGGTAACAATTAAGAGCAAGTATCCCTTGCCTCGCATTGATGATTTGTTCGACCAACTTCAGGGAGTGAGGGTGTTTTCCAAGATTGATCTCTGTTCGGGTTATCACCAGTTGAAAATTAGGGATTTAGATATTCTTACGACTGCTTTCAGGACTAGATATGGTCACTATGAGTTTCTTGTCATGTCTTTCGGGCTGACCAATGCCCCAGCAACATTCATGCATTTGATGAACAGTGTATTTCGGCCTTATCTGGATTTGTTCGTTATTGTTTTCATTGATGATATTCTGGTGTACTCGCATAGTTAGGAGGAGCACACGGAGCATTTACGAGTTGTATTGCAGAGATTGAGGGAGGAGAAGCTTTATGCAAAGTTCTCCAAGTGTGAGTTTTGTCTCAGTTCAGTAGCTTTCTTGGGACACGTGGTTTCCAGTGAGGGTATTCAGGTTGATCCAAAGAAGAGAGAGGCAGTTCAGAGTTGGCCTAGACCGTCCTCAGCCATGGAGATTTGTAGTTTTCTTGGGTTGGCAGGCTATTACCGCCATTTTGTTTAGGGATTTTCCTCCATTGCATCGCCCTTGACCAAGTTGACTTAGAAGGGTGCTTTATGTGTATGGTCGAACGAGTGTGAGGAGAGCTTCCAGATACTTAAGACAGCTTTGACCACAGCTCCGGTATTGGTTTTTCCATCACCTTCAAGTTCATATACCGTATGTTGTGATGCTTTGAGAGTTGGGATTGGTTATGTATTGATGCAGGAGGGTAGAGTTATTGCTTATGCTTCTCGTTAGTTGAAGCCCCATAAGAAGAACTACCCTGTTCATGATTTGGAGTTGGCTGCCATAGTTCATGCATTGAAGATTTGGAGGCATTAATTGTATGGTGTCTCTTGTGAGGTATTCATCGATCATCACAGTCTTCAGCATTTGTTCAAGTAAAAGGATCTTAATTTGAGGCAACGGAGATGGCTGGAGTTGCTTAAGGATTATGATATTACTATTCTGTATCATCTGGGGAAGGCCAATGTAGTGGTTGATGATTTGAGATGAAAGGCAGCGAGTATGGAGAGTTTGGCGTATATTCTAGTTGGGGAGAGGCCCTTGCAGTTGATGTTCAGGCCTTGGCCAATCCATTTGTGAGACTAGATATTTTGGAGCCTAGTCGGGTGTTGGCTTGTGTGGTTTCTCGGTCTTTCTTGTATGATCGCATCAGAGAGTGCCAGTATGATGATCCGTATTTGCTTGTCCTTAAGGACAGGGTTCAGCATGATGATGCCAGAGATGTGACTATTGGTGATGATGGTATGTTGAGGATGCAGGGCCAGATTTGCGTGCCCAATGTGGGTGGGATTCGAGAGTTGATATTGGAGGAGGCCCAGAGCTTGCGATATTCCATTCATCCGGGTGCCACGAAGATGTATCAGGACGTTAGATAGCACTATTAGTGGCGGAGGATGAAGAAAGATATTATGGAGTTTGTAGCTCGGTGTCTCAATTGTCAGCGGGTGAAATATAAGCATTAGAGATCGGGTGGCTTGCACCAGTGGATGGTTATTCCCAAGTGGAAATGGGAGAGGATCACCATGGATTTTGTTAGCGGACTCCCACGAAATTTGAAGAAGTTCGATGCTATTTGGGTGATTGTAGACAGGCTGACCAAGTCCGCGCACTTCATTCATGTCTGTACTACTTATTCTTTAGAGCGGCTGGTAGTGATTTATATTCGGGAGATTGTTCGGTTGCATGGTGTCCCAGTTTCCATTATATCAGACCGGGGCACTCAGTTTACTTCTCATTTTTGGCAGTCTGTTCAGTGAGAGTTGGGTACTCATATACAGTTGAGCACAGCCTTTCACCCCCAGACGGACGGGCAGTCCGAGTGCACCATTGAGATACTGGAGGATATGCTACGCGCCTGTGTTATTGACTTCGGAGGGTCATGGGATCGGTTTCTACCGCTTGTAGAGTTTGCCTACAAAAACAACTACCAGTAGAGTATTCAGATGGCTCCGTATTAGGCTTTGTATGGGAGGCGGCGTAGATCTCCAGTTAGTTGGTTCGAGCCCGGTGAGGCTAGGCTATTGGGGACTGATTTGGTTTAGGTTGCTTTAGATAAAATAAATGTAATTCAGGAGAGACTCCATACAGCACAATCGAGGTAGAAGAGTTATGCGGATAGAAAGGTTCGGGTGTATCCTAAATAGTTGGTGAGAAGGTCCTGTTGAAGGTTTCACCCGCAAAGGGTGTTATGAGATTCGGAAAGAAGGGGAAATTGAGTCCGCGGTTCATTGGGCCTCTTGAGGTACTTCGGAGGATTGGGGAGGTGGCTTATAAGCTTGCCTTGCCACACAGCTTGTCGAGCGTGCATCCAGTTTTTCATGTTTCTATGCTCCAAAAGTATATTGGAGACTTGTCCCATGTTCTAGATTTCAGGATCAGAAATTGAGGTTAAAAGATGTATCTTCAGTGAAGGTGCATTGGAGAGGTCGGCCCGTGGAGGAGGCTACCTGGGAGACCGAGCGGGAGATGTGGAGCAGATAACCTCACCTATTTGAGGCTTCAGGTATATTTCTTGACTCGGTCAAGGACGAGCATTTGTTTAAGTTGGGGAGGATGTGATGACCCGACCCGTCGTCTTATGAGTTACCGCTCTATTTCCCCCATTTCTTCTTATTTATGCTTTGTTATTTGTGTTTTATGTGGTTGATTTGATTGGGTTGAGTTCGGAGTGAATTTGGTAAGAAATGAGACACTTAGTCTCTTTAAGGAAGGCTTAGTTTGGAAAAGTTAACTAGATGTTGACTTCTACGTTAGAGGGCTCGGATGTAATTTTTGATGATTCGGTTAGCTTCAGGGGATGATTTGTGACTTAGGAGGGTGATCAGAAGTGGTTATGGAGGTCCGGTGTAGAATTATGCTTGAATTGGCAAAGTTAGTATTTTGGCGATTTCCGGTTGATATGTGAGATTTTGATCCGAGGGTCGGAAAGGGATTCTCAGAGTTGATGTAGCTTCGTTATGTGATTTGGGATGTGTTTGTAAAGTTTCAGGTCATTGATAGGTGATTTGGTTGGGTTTTTGATCAAATGCGTGTTTCGGAAGTTTTAGAAGAACTTAGGCTTGACTTCGATGTAATTTGATTGTTTTGGTGTTGTTTGAGGTGTTTTGATGATTGGAACAAGTTCAAATGAGGTTCTAGGAGGTTTTGGTGCTTTTGGTTGAGGTCCCGGTGGCCTCGGGGTGATTTCAGATTGCTAAAGGGAAGAGTTTTGGACTTGGGAAATTTTAAATTTCTGCTATTACTGGTATTTCTGCACCTGCGGCTTGGGGAACGCATGTGCGGTGTCGCAGATGCGAGATTTAGGACCGCAGAAGCGGAAAATCAGGGGTGAGGCAGGAAGCGCAGGTGCGACATTGGAACCACATCTGTGGAGTCGTAGATGCGACCATTGGATCCCAGATGCGTATTCTGGGACTTAAATGAAATTCCGCAAATGCGGCGGAAGATCCGCAGTAGCGGTTTTGGACCGCAGATGCGGCCACGACTAGGCAGAATGTATAACATGTTCCTCTTCGCGACTTTTGAAGGGTTTATTCTTTTTAACTTCGGACTTGGAGATTTTTGGGCGATTCTGAAGAAGGATTTCAAGGAGCTTCGATAAGATTCGATGCGCGAGGAGGCCGATTTGAGAGGCAAGGGCATAGTGAGCTAGATCTTTGACCTATTCGAGGTGAGTAATGATTGTAAATGATGTCCTGAGGGTTTGAAACCCGGGATTTGCACAACGTAGTGCTATGTTGAGGTGAGACACATGCTGTAAGATGAGTGTGAGGTCCATTACTACTGGGGATTGTGACTTGGTCCATCCCGATTGATGATTCTTTTACAGTATATTGACTAAGATTTAATTATTATCATTATGATTTGGTCTAGTTGCCATGTTTGGGGCCTCGTGCCGACTTGTAGAACCCTTACAGGGACTATGACTAATTTTCCTCACTTTACATATTTAATATCACATCCTCCGTCATGTTTCTATTTGTTTAAATAATGTGAACCGGTTTTATAAGTGTTAATCCTAAATGAAGGAAATATGTGGGCTGAGATCACTACCTTATACTATTGTGTCCTAAAATGACTGAGACCAACAGTGAGGATGTTATATATTATGGATCGGGTTGTACGCCGCAGCAAATACTTATATGGATAGGGCTGCACGCCGCAATAAATATTTGTGTGGATTGGGCTGTGCGTCGCAGCAATATAGCGCTTGGGCGGTAGGAGCCCCTCCCGGAGTCTGCACACCCCCAGTGAGCGCAGTTGACTATTTGCATGGATCGGGCTATACGCCATAGCGATGTATGGATCGGGCTGCACGCCGCAGCGAATATCTTAATTTTGGTTATTATGAGATATATATGGGTATTGTGTACAAGGAACGAAATTATACTTGTTTTATACCTGATAAACTACTTCTTTTACCTGATCTAAAGATATTTCACTTGACTTATTCAGTACTTTGCTGCTTTGAGTTGGTTTACTGCTTGATATAGAACTGCTTAGTGCCTTTACGTAATTTCTGACTGTCAGCCATTATTTATGATTATTACTTACTAGGTCGGAGTACTCACATTACTCCTTGCACCTTGCGTGCATATCTAGGTGTTCTCGAGGCATAGTGGGAGCTTTCTTGCTGATTATCATCCACTGGAGTCATCGAGGTAGCTGCATGGCATCCGCAGACTCGATTTGTCCCTCTATCTTTTACTTTTCAGTATTCTAGACTATCTCTATATTAGGCTGTTGAAATCTTGTAATAGAGGCTCTTGACTTGTGATACCAGATCGATAGGCTATTGTAGAGATATTGTTATGGTTTCCGCATATCTTATCTACTGTTTCAGACTTCTATTTATGTTAATTGGTAATTAAACCTCTGTTAATTGGCAATGAACTATATAAGAGAAGGGTATGATTGATAATTGGTCGGGCTTACCTAGCAATGTGTTGGGTGCTATCACGACCGGGGTTGGGGTCGTGACACCTAATTACCCTCTGAACAGAGAGTTTGCCTAATTATTCTTAGCTTGGGTTTTTTGGCAATTCACTTGAACCAGAAGCTCCTCTCTATACACATTTCTAAAGAGCAGTAATAAAGGAAGAGTATTTAAAGCACATTAGACGTGAATACAAAAAATGTCCTAGATAAGCAAGGAGGATGACAGAGATAAATTGATAAAATGATTTGGGCTTTTTAGTCCATTCACTTGACCTAAAGCAGCTCCCGATTCTCCTTTATTAATAGTAGTAATTGTAATAATGTGCTTAAGTCATAGCATCACCTTGTTCTTCTCTCTTATCTCTACTTTTCAAAAATGTGAACCCCATAAGGGTCCCACTCCCCATCCATCACTACTCATTCTATTCTAATGAATCCCCATGCCTTTCTTTTAAGAGAAATTTGTTCACTCAAGTGTTTGTTTCCTTACACATACATCATCATGATCTATCTAGGTTAAAACTATATGAATCTTAAATTGGTTTGATTTATTTTATATTTGATAACTGTATATTTGAATAACGTTATGCACCATTGATTAAAATTTTGCTACTTCTGTCATGTTATTAAGTGATTTGGTTACTCGCATAAGACTCTAAAGATCACTTGGTTTCTTAACAAATTGTATGGACATCATAAATAGGAATTTTAATATTTTAAATTAATCATTTAAGTATTATATATAGAGTTGGAGATTTCGCTCATCGCATTAAAATATTTGCATATATCAAATGACTTAATTAATGATTAACACTCAAAAAGCACATTAATATGACATTACAATTTTAAAGCATAACCTTTGCAATATTATTATCACAATACAAGATATCATTAAAATAAAAAAGGACCCTATTCAACACTGAATAGCGTTTCAATATAGGCAGACCAAGAAGAAGATGCGCAAACCTTCATACATCTATAGTATATCTAAATATTCGACACAACTACTTTTGTGATTGAAAAAAGGGGATAACTAGTATGTAAATATTAGTTCAAAAAATATGCAACATTAACCATCAAGGAACAAACAAGAAAATCTGCAATATCCCGAGCATCATTTAAAGTTGAAAATTCTGCCAGTTCTGTCACATTATTGCTCTTACTTCAAACTCTTCACAATGTGTCTTAATAACATTCTATAAAAATTTTCATGTTTGAAAAAACTCTGCAGGCATTGCTTCTAGGACCTCCATGTTTCGGAAAATTACGAAAAAAAGAAAATCAATGCAAGGTTTAAAAATAGAATTTTTTATGTTAAACAACCAAACCAATAACTTCAGCAAATGGAAAAGAAAAGGAATTAGAGGCCTACTTTCCGGTAGGAGTGGGGTTGCTAATAAACATATGGTTCTTTTGCCTTAAAATACCATTACACGTCCTAGTCGAGAAAAGACAAATAATGTATCTACAACCATGCAAGTGTAACCATTTACACCCCACCGAACTCCATAATAATTCTTTATGATATACGGAGTAACGTCAAATCTAACGATCAGTACCGTGTGCAACGCTATACCTCTATCATCATTATATGTTGGATCTTCATATAGCAGAGGATCATAAATATCCTGAAACAAAACAAAAACAAAAAAAATGAAAGCAAGGAATGACAGAGGAATACAGAAAAACAACCCCTAAGAAAGTTGTCAGCTTCAAGAGGATGTCAAACTCAATGTTGAGGAAGCAAAAAAGAAAAGGAAAAACGGGAAGAGGAAAGAAGCTAGCAGAATTAGAATTTTCAATAATATCAAGTTCAAACCTATTTTCACCACTTCTAGAGATAAGTGAATTGTACTAGAAATCAATTAAAATGATGCAGAAAAACTATTTGTTAATGTCATAAATCTTGACAGTCAAAATGAAAATTGGTTTCAAAACTGAACCTAACATGACTCAAAAGATGTATGTCACTCTTGATTATTTCATTCATTTCAACATTTATCAGCCACTCACCTTCAAGATCAACCATCTATCCAAATACAAGGGCGTCTCTATAAAATTAGTGGCCTAAGCAAAATTTTAATATTAGACCTTATATTATTTTTATTAGTACATATACACACATATGCAGAAAAAAGTTAGTGTTGCCATTTTTTCGTACTTGTTATTTATAATACAACATTCTTAATTGATAATTCTTTAACTTCACATAGTAGTAGTATCATTTATACTAGTAAGAGGTAATAAATAAATTAGATGTTAAACATGTATTTTTAATATGTTACATTAGATATTGTTGTAAAAAATATATTTACTAATATAAAGATTTAATTAATTTAATTCAAAATTCTAAAATATTCTTAGTGTTAAAGAGTAGATAGTCTTTCTTTCTTTAGTCTAAGGTTTTTTTTTTTTTTTTGCAAACTTTGATATTGTCTAACTTGCAATAAAATCATAAAATCCATTATTAAAAAATTTTGAGGACCTAAATTAAAGCTTTACTAGTCTCCTACTTGAGCTACATTTCCTTCCCATAATATTCTCAATCAAATTTTATAAAGTCTCAATTAAGATTAGACAACAATCAGTGAATGTGTTATTTAGTTACCAAATTTGAATGAAGCTGGTTGAATAACACGTTCATGGGGCAGTAATATATAAACAATTATTGATCATTAATGTCACGACCCAAAATCCCTCCGAAGGACTCGTGATGACACCTAGTCTCTAAAACTAGGTAAGCCTAACATTAACAGAAATAGCGACAATATTTACTAACATTGCTTTTAGAAATAGAAATCTCTGAACAATTTTTAATCCCAAAACACGTAATACAAATTGCCTTTAGGAGTAGTTATACATGTTGAATACATCACTGTGCTAGAACAAAAGAAAACAACGAAAATAAATATAATAGAAGGTGACTCTGAGGCCTGCGAACGCGAATAAGTTCGTAGGATATTTCTGAGGTTGTGTGTGTACTTGGTTGGGAGCCCTGAGAGCTCGGGTGAGTTTTGGATAGGCCACAAGTACATTTTTGAACTTTGAAAAAAAAACCTGGTATTTCTGATCTGTAGTCTTCGCAATTACGAAGTAGGTCTCGCAAATGCGAACCTGGCCTCACAAATGCGGAAGTGGGGATGGCTGCCTGAGTCGCAAATGCAACCTCAACATTTCATAAGCGAATTCGCAATTGTGACCAGCTTCTCATAAATGTGATGATGGCTGGGAAGCTGAGGCATCACAAATACGATGGAACTTTCGCAAATGCGAAAGTCAAGGACTCCGTCAGTGTTCACAAATGCGAATTATATCTTCGCAATTCCCAAATCAGTAGGTCATTGCGAACCCCTAATCGCATTTCCCATATCAGAGATCTGCAATTTTACACTTAAACTATTTTGAACCCCATTTTTCATATTTTCTCAAACCCAAACACACTTAGGCGATTTTCCAAGAACAAGTCTTCTTCTTAATTAATTGTAAGTTACTTTTTACTCATTTATTTCAATCATTAACATCTTTTAAGATGATTTTAACCAAATATCAATGTTTTTCATTGGGGAAATCGGGTGTTTTGAGTAGAACCTAGATTTTTCAAAAATTGAGGATTTGGACCTCAATTTGAGGTGTGATTTCAAAACAAATTATATATTAGAGTTTGTGGGGAAAAGGGTAATCGGGTTTTGACTCGAACCTCAGGTTTTGACCATGCGGTCCGGGGGCGATTTTTGACTTTTTGGGTAAAACTTTGGAAAATTCATTTTCATGCATTGGGGTTGACTTATTTAGAATTTATTGATGTAATTAAGTAATTTGTGATTAGATATGGCGGTGGAATCAAGGGGTAAAGGTATAATTGAGACTTGAGTGGTGTTCAAGGCATCGAGATGCGTGTTTGGTCTAACCTTAGCTTGAGGGATTAGGAGTTGAGTCCTATTTACTATGTGGTAATTGTCGAGTACGACGTATGTCACTCCCCGAACTTGGGCCTGGACGTAACATGACACTCGGTGCCTGCCTACATGTGACCAACCGTACCAACTAGCTGGCTGAATCGACATGTGATATCATAACATACTGAATGCAGAAGATGAACTAACACATGATGATATACTAAAAGTATGGATGATATAAATCCAAATGCGGAAATAGTAATTCATTTTTGAAACATATTTGTAGCCAACATGGCTTAACATGAAAAGCCAGAGACTCTATCTAACTGTTACTCTATTCTATGAAGCCTCTATTGATGTACTGAAAACACTATCTATCTGTAAATGCTGAAAGACTGTAAAGTAATGATAATGCCCCAAAAGAACTGGGGATCACCACATAGCTGGTATGAGAATCCTAGCGCTCTGAATCGTAAACTTGTAAATCAATACCTGTATCGTGAGATGCAGGCCTCGGGCAAAAGGGACGTCGGTATATTTGTATTGTACTGGTATGTAAAGCAACTGAAAGAAAGAATTATAAATGTTGAAACTGAAAACTGAGCTGATAATTAAGAATTGAAATGATAAATGAAATGATAATTGATTACTGATAACTGAAATGATAACTGGTAATTGAAATAATAACTGATAACTAATAATTCAACTAAAAGGAAGTAAGGATATGAATAATCCCTCTTCTGAATGATGAACAACCTATTTATCTGAATATTAAACTATGGCCTCAGGCCCAATATATATATATCTATATATGTGCACAAACTGCGGTCTCGGGCCAAGTATACGTATACATAGCTATGACATCAGGTCCAAAATGCATAAAGCATAAACTGTAGACTCAGGCCCAAAGATGCATAAAGCATAAACTGCAGCCTCAGGCCCAAATACATGTGTTCAACATTCAGGAACTGAGAATCAAATTGCAATACATGATAATGAAATACTGAATCACACCGAGTTACATGATACTGGAATACTGGATTACACTGAGTTACATAATACTGGAATACTAGATCACACTGAGTTATATAATACTACAATACTAGATCACACTGAGTTACATAATATAGGAATATTGAATGGGACTAGACTGAGACATGTATTCTTGAACTAATTATGAATACTGGAACTTCAACCATTTCTGGCATACTGAGTAATCTATACTAAGACTCGGGGAAATCAAACCCAAGTCTATATTGAATACACACTGAGCTCACAACATTCAGAATGAATGTGGTGAACGAGTTATGAAGCTAGAGAATAGAAGTTATACAACTATTCAAGGAACTAGGCTAAACTATATTTATAAGGCAATTAGTAACGTCATAAAAGAAACGTAGTGTAGGGAGAATCATTAAAATTCCCAAACATAGAGAGTTAGCCTCACATACCTTAACTTCTTGCTCTTGAGCGTAATACAACATTCGCCAACCCTTTCAACTTTAATCTATATCAATACAAGTCAAAGGGATTCCATATTAGCAATAATTCTCATGTTTTGGTCACTTAAGCATTTTCTCAAATACTTAGTGATATAAAGCTTCATAGTCCTTATTAATGGTGTCTCTACACCCAATAACCCATTCTCTTGGTCCTAAATAAATTCTAAAGTCTCAAATGGTTATAATCAACATTATTCTTCATCACCCATAAGGTAATCAACACCCATAAACAATAATAATCAATCAACGACCCAAAGCTATCACCGTTCATGCTTTTCTATCAAACCCATCAACTCATATCTTATGAACTAGAGTCTATAATCACTAATCCAATGCTAGAATTAATTAGAGGGTGAAGACATTACCTTTTTGAAGTTCAATCTCCTTGAATTCGAGTTCTAGTGTTCCTTCTCTCAACAACGATGTCCCAATGGAATATTTAATTATATGGAGGGTTTACCCATATTAATAAGATGTTGGAAAATTAAAATTAACTTAGAATCACCATTGGAACTTACCTTGGGTGGTGGAAAGACCCTTAAGGAGTTAGGTTTTTGAGAGTTCTCCTTTCTAGAGAAAGTTTTTATGTTTTGGGGATGTGGGGGACGAAATATGGCTTTAAAACGACCCCACACGAGCGTGCCCGTGCTACTGGAGGCTTGCCCGTGCTAAACGGCAGTAACATTGCCTCACAATTAGCGCAGCCGTGCTACCGGCGCGCATATCGCTTACTATTCTGTAAAACGCACATAACGTTTTGTACAGAGATCCGTTTGGGATCCATAATATATCGTTGGAAAGCTATTTCAAAGACCTAAAATTTCCAAGCTTTGTATTTTCCAAAAATACGTATACATTTTCACTAAAACCTGTTGGAAGCCAGACTTTCTACAAACTTAGTCGATTTTGTCAAACCTTATGCACTTCACTCTCCGTCTTGATTCCAAAAAAAATATTTCCACCCATAATCACCCCGATGGGACATAATATGTCTAAAATATAACCTTACTACTCATTTAACTCATTCATAACTAATCCAAATGCACGGGGTGTTAAAGCGTATCTGCATGGTGACAAGTATCTATACGTTGGTGTCTAGCATGACCGTGAGTCTTTAAAATTGTGAGTATATTGATTTCGTTGTATCTTTTATGACTTGGTGATGATTCCTAATTTTTGTGAAAAGCTTGTGGAATGAAATTATGAACTTTGAATATCGAGGAGCATTGACTCAAGTTATATTGCAAATTGTGAAAGTATATGAAATGATTGAACCCTTTGGAGCATTAGCTCATGTGGTAAAGTGAGTTATGAAATAAAATTGAAAGAAAGAGAAAGATTTATTAAATTTTTCCCTTGCCGGGATATTTTACTTGGTTGGTTAATTCCCTTGCCAAGATGTTAAGATTATTGATGTTGTACCCTTGCCGGGATTTCTATTTTTATTCTGTTTATTCCCTTGCCCCTTGTTTGTGATTGTTGTTTGGGTGATGAAGAGTGTTAAAGCACGAAGGGTGATGTCATGCATTATTTGTTTATGTGAGGAAAGAGAGTAAAAGCACGAAGGGTGAAGCCGTGCATTGTTTGTTTGTATGAGGAAAGAGAGTAAAAGTACGAAGAGTGATGCAATGCCGCACGATGTACCATTACGTGCCTATTATAGTGATTTTCAAGGTGATGATGAGAGTAAAAGCACGCAGGGTAATACCGTGCACTTGTCATTGATTTCCCTGATTCTTGCTCATAATTGAGTTGTGTTGTCCTTTACATTTATTTTACTGATTTCCTATTGTTACTTGACTTTATGGTGATGTCATTGATTCCCCTGCCCTAATTGCTTTGTAATTGTTTCTTGGGTGAGGAAGAGTGTAAAGCACGAAGGGTGATGCCATGTATTATTTTGGTGAGAGAGTGTTAAAGCATAAAGGGTGATGTGGTGCACTTATTGCCGTTTGTTATGATTTCTTATTGTTATCAGTTCAAGTACATTAATTGTCTTATTCCCACTATTACTGTGATTCTTTATGTTGACACTTTCCTTTATTGTGTTACTTGTCATTATTGAATAAAAGTATCCTTGCGCAGTGTTATGCCTTGAATTTATACTATAATTGTTTCATATTTATGTGACTTAATTGCTACTTGACATTTAGCGTATTAAATATTAAACTGCCTAATTGCTCCTTAAAGTACTCAATTAATTGCTACTTGCCATTTTTGTTTTCCTCAGTGAATCATAATTATTGTGTACTTGTTGTCTTATGAAGTCGTATTAATTGTTGCATTTGTTAGAGTAAATTTTATTTGGAAGAATCGTTGATATAATAAAATGGGAGCGGGTGGTACGCCTACCACGAGATTTAATGAAATAGGAGCGGACAGTATGCCTACCACGAGATTTAATAAAATGGGAGTGGGTGGTACGCCTACCATGAGATTTAATAAAATGGGAGCGGGTGATACGCCTACCATGAGATTTAATAAAATGGGAGCGGGTGGTACGCCTACCACAAGATATAATGAAATGGGAGCAAATGGTACACCTACCACAAGATATGAGAAATGGGATCGGGTTGCACGCCTGCAAGGAGTTGGGAACCGAGAGTGAAATCTGCCTTTGTTTTCCTTATCCTTGTTAGAAGTTGAATTTTGGTTTCCTGGTAATTTTCTTTAGAACTTGCTTTATCTGTTATTTCCCCAAAGCATGTATCTCCCTCCCATAATTATTAGTTATCTTTGTATCTCGATTCCGCTATATATGTATATATAACTGCACAGGTTTATTTGGTAGTCTGGTCTAGCCTCGTCACTACTTTGCCGGAGTTAGGCTAGGCACTTACCAGCATATGGGGTCGGTTGTGCTGATACAACACTCTGTGCTCTTTTGCACAGATCCAGGTACCGGACAATAGTAGTAGCTCGGGAGCCAGCCTTCAATCCTCCGAGACACCGAGGTAGCCTTGGAGGTGTCCGCAGGCCTGGTGTCTCCTCCATCTTTATTTATGATCTGTTATCTCTTGTATTCGAGACAGACAATGTTACTCTCTTTCAAAAAATTGTATGTAGTTATCTTAGTAGTACGTGAATGTTGTGACACCAGTTCTTGGTAGAGGCATATGTGTATTTTCCTTATTATTTTGGTTTATTTTTTTTAAGTCTTTCGCTAAATTTTTAATTCTGCTGTTGCTTAATTATTTATTTTTGATTATTAAATTGGTTAAAATGGATTTAAAACAAAAGTATCTATGGATTCTAAACATGTGGCTTGCCTAGCTTCTACGAGTAGGCGCCATCACAACTCCTGAGGGTGGGAATTGTGGGTCGTGACAAGTTGGTATTAGAGCTCTAGGTTACGTAGGTCTCACAACTCACGAACAAGATTAGTGGAGTCTGAGGGATCGGTACGGAGACGTCTATATTTATCCCCAAAGGCTATAAAGTTAGGAAAAGTTTCACTTCTATTCTTCCCTATCGTGCGATTTTGTTCTCTCAATGCTAAATTGAAACCTCTACTCTTGTCCTTTCGCGAATGGCGAGGTCATTTACCGCTTTTTCAGCTGAGTAGCAGCATAGACCAGTGATAGATCAGCTTCGTCTTCGGAGGCCTTGAGGAGGTAAAGGTATTATGGGTGGAGGTAGAGATGCTAGAGGTGGAGGTAAAGGTATTAGAGATGGAGGTAGAGATGCTAGAGGTGGAGGTAAAAGTATTAGAGGTGGAGGTGCAGGTATTGTTCTGGTATGTGGTAGAGAAGATTCAATTTTATTCTGCGCAGTATCTGGTCATGCCTAGTGATTCTTTGAGTTCCTTGTTTATGTGTCTACGCCTGAGGGTGATTCTATTATGGTGGATTGCGTTTATTGTTCACGTATAGTGGTTATTGGAGGTTTTGAGACTCGTGTAGATTTGCTTCTTCTGGACATGGTTGGTTTCGATGTTATATTGGGGATGGACTGGTTATCACCTTACCATGCTACCTTAGACTCTCATGCCAAGATTGTGACCTTAGCTTTACCAGGTTTGCCTCATTTAGACTGGACAGGGACTCCCGATCATTCTACCCGCAGTGTTATATCGTATGTGAAGGCTCGGCGTATGGTCGAGAAAGGGTGTTTGGTCTACTTGGTGTATGTTCGTGATTCTAGTGCTAAGGTTCCCTTTATTGATTCTGTGCCTGCTGTTCGTGAGTTTGTGGATGTTTTCCCTTTAGACCTGTCGGGTATGCCACCCGACAGGGATATTGACTTATACATTGATTTGGCTTTGGGCACTCAGCCCATTTTTATCCCGCCGTATTGTATGGCCCCGTCTGAGTTGAAAGAGTTGAAGGAGCAGTTGCAAGATTTGCTTGAGAAGAGCTTCATAAGACCCACTGTTTCGCCTTGGGGTGCGTCGGTGTTGTTTGAGAAGATGAAGGACGGATCGATGAGAATGCATATTGATTACCGGCAGTTGAACAAGGTTGCAATCAAGAATAAGTATCCATTGCCGAGGAATGATGATTTGTTTGATCAGCTTCAGGGTGCCAAGGTAATTTTCAAAGATTGACTTGAGATCTGGCTACCATTAGTTGAGGAATTGGGCATCCGATATCCCTAAGATAGTTTTTCGCACTCGGTACGGGCATTATGAGTTCTTGGTTATGTCATTCAGGTTGACAAATGCCCCGACAACTTTTATAGATTTGATGAGCCGAGTGTTCAGGCCTTATTTGAATTTGTTCGTACTAGTATTCATGATGATATTTTGATATATTCCCGCAGTCAGGAGGGGCACGAGCAGCACCATAGAGTGGTTCTTCAGACTTTGAGGGATAGCCAGTTATATGCAAAGTTCTCCAAGTGTGAGTTCTGGTTGAGTTTGGTTGTATTTTTGGGTCATGTGGTGTCAGCAGAGGGTATTCAGGTTGATCCGAAGAAGATTGAGGCAGTCAAGAACTGGCCTAGACCAGCATCAGTGTGATGACCCGGCCCGTCGTCACGAGAGTTACCACCCCGTTTCCCCCTTATTGTGTTGTTTCATGTTCTATATCAGTACTAGAGTCTATCGGGTGAATTTCGATTGATTCTGGTTGAAAATAAGGCATATAGCCTCTTAGAAGGGAGTTTGTTTCAGGAAAGTCAACCGGAAGTTGACTATGTAGTTAGAGGGATCGGATGCGAATTCCGGTGGTTTGGTTAGTTTCGGGCAGTGATTTGTGACTTAGGGGAGCGATTGGAATTGAATTTGGAAGTCCGATGTAGAAATAGGCTTGAATTGGCGAAGTTGGAATTTTGGCGGAATCCGGTTGATAGGTGAGATTTTGATCCGGGAGTCGGAATGGAATTTCGAGAGTTGCACTAGCTTCGTTAGGTGATTTTGGATATGTCTGCAAATTTTCAGGTCATTCAGACGTCGTTTGGGCGGGGTTTTGATCGAATGTGAGTTTCGGAAGTTATATTTGAAATTTAGGCTTGAATCCGCCTTGATTTGGTGATTTTTGTGTTAAAGTACGTGTTTTTATGATTGGAACAAGTTCGTATCGTGTTTTAGAGTGGGTTTGTATTTTTGGTTGAGGTCCCGGGGGCCTCGGGATGGTTTCGGATGGCGAATCGGGAGTTAGGATGCTTGGAAATGCCGCAGGTTGTGAACCTTCTGTTGTTTCCGCATCTGCGGTTGAAGAGCCGCTTAAGCGGTCCCGCAGATGCGGTTGGATGATCTCAGAAGCGGCCCTTTGAGGCTTGGGCTTCTTCCGCAAAAGCGGACTTTGTTCTGCAGAAGCGGTCTCCGTAGAAGCGGATTTGTGACCGCAGAAGCGGTCCTGAGGAATTGAGTGAGACCGCAGAAGCGGTATATTGACCGCAAAAGCGGTTACCGCAGAAGCGGTGTAGGACTGCAGAAGCAGTCAAGAGGGATTTTAAGTTAAACCACAGAAGCGGTTATTTGGACGGGGAAGCGGTACCGCAGAAGCGGTTATGGGAGACGCAGAAGCGAAAATCACAGAAGGGTTAAATGAGATCAGTGTATTCGATTTTCAGAAGTGTAAAATCAATTTGGGGTGCGAGCTAAGGCGATTTTGGGCGATTTTGAAGAGGCTTCGTAGGAGGATCATCAGGTAAGGATATTTGGTCTTGGTTTATGATATTGTAGTGTAAAAACATGAATTAATCACTGAAAATTCAAGGAATTTAGGGGTAAAAATGGTGGTTAGGGCTTGAAGCCTAAAAGAGGCTAAATTTGGAATTTGAAGGGGCTATTGGACTCCGATTTTGATAAATTTTATATGTATGGACTCGTAGCAAGACGAGGATTCTGACAACGTGAATTTCATAATTTTTTGAGAAACGGGCCCGGGGCTCGGGTTTTGGCAACTTCGTGTTTTTGGGTGTTTTTCGAGTTATTTCGATTGGATTATGTTCCATTAGCCTATTTTGATGTATTGCCATTTGTTTTGATCAGATTTGGCACCCGTGGAGGTCGATTCTCAAGGGAAAGGCATTGCAGGCTAGTTTTTGAGCCGGTTCGAGGTGAGTAATAGATGTAGATGATGACCTGAGGGTTTGAAACCCCGGTATATCATACTGTAATGCTATATTGAGGCGAGACACGTACTCTACGGCGAGTGCGGGGTCGAATGTGGTCGAGGACTATGGCTTGGTCCGCCCGAGTGATGTTCTGTTGTGTTATTAGCTATAAATTAGCTGGCAAACCTCCTACTTGGATGGTTATGGATATATTTGGGCTGCGTGCCGGTTATTTGGATCCCGTGAGGATCGTTATTACTGTTTCTATGAATTATAGCATGTTTTCATGATATCAGCCCTGAGTTAAACATTGTCTAAATATGATTTGCAAATTCTAAGATTTTAAGCACCTAAGTATAATTCTGATAATTTGAAACTAAAAAATGGTAAGTTTGATTGTGCATTCATGCTTATGCATGGATTGGGCTGCACGCCGCAGCGGGTGTGATATTATATTGCGCTTGGGTTGTAGGAGCCCCTCCAGAGTTTGAACCTCCCACAGTGAGCGCTGGGTACCCATGGATAGGGCTACGCTCCGTAGCGATCATGTGCATTGCATTCATGCATTGATATATTTATCTGCTTTGACTATTTCTTTTAGCTGTTGTTACACTGTTAAACGTGTAGGAGTACTGTTCTTAGCTTTACTTTGTGCTATATTTTGGGATTTCTTACTGTCAGACATTATATATGTCTATTACCACTGAGTTGGAAGTACTCACTCTACTCCCTGCACCTTGTGTGCATATTCAGGTACTCCAGGAGCTATCTGAGCTTATTGCTGTTCTTCAGGGCTTTTACACGGAGTTGTCGAGGTAGCTGCCTGACGTCCGCAGGACCCGACTTCTCTCCTATTTCCTGTTATTTGACTTTTCCGCGTACTTCAGACTATGTTGTTTTACAGTATATTTATGCTATTCTGGTAGAGGCTCTTGACTCATGACCCCCAGATCTTTGGGAGGTTGTTCAGTATTGTTGATTTTTGGATTTATTTCTATCTTTCAGTTATACTTCTAGTTTAAATGCTGTTAATGATTTTCAAACAAATGGTTTTGAGCTTTATGCTCGGGTTGAGAGTGAAATTGGTCGGGCTTGCCTAGCAGTTGTGTTGGGCGCCATCACGACCGGGTTTGGGGTCGTGACAAGTTGGTATCAGAGCCTAGGTTACTAGGCCTCATGAGTCTTGAGCCGGTTAGTAGAGTCTCGCGGATCGGTACGGAGACGTCTGTATTTATCCTCGAGAGGCTGCAGAACTTTTAGGAAACACTTCATATTCTTGAACTCTTGTCGTGCGGTTTTGTTGTTCCGAGAACTAAACTTCTATATTCTATTCTCTCGCAGATGGCGAGAACTCGTGCTACCGGACGAGGTGGACGACCACCATTGCCTTCTGCTAGAGGCCGTGGTCGTGGTCGTGGTCGTGGTAGAGCAACAGGGGCAGTACCCGTTGACCCACCAGTTGCCCCTATTCAGGATTAGCCTCCAGCTGTTGATGCTCCAGCAGCACCCGCTCAGGCACCGGCAGTGCCTATTGT
The DNA here is from genome assembly GCA_026770625.1 of Nicotiana glauca. Classification (NCBI taxonomy): domain Eukaryota; kingdom Viridiplantae; phylum Streptophyta; class Magnoliopsida; order Solanales; family Solanaceae; genus Nicotiana; species Nicotiana glauca. The sequence goes on from MU756909.1 coordinate 87,232, forward strand.
TATTCCTGGCCTTCAGGAGGCATTGGCCCAGATATTATCTGTCTGCACTGGTTTGGCTCAGGCAGTTTCAGCTACTACTGCCGCAGCGACATCTCAGACCGGGGGTGGTCATCAGACCCCCGCAGCTCGCACACCAGAGCAGGTTGTACAGGGACTTCAGACACCAGAGGCAGCCCCAGCTCAGCCAGTTGCACCGGTTGCCCCAGTTGCACCAGCCGCACCAGCTCCAGGGTATATGGTTCCGGTGATGCCAGACGACGAGCAGCGTCGACTTGAGAGGTTTGGTAGACTTCAGCCTCCGAAATTCAGCGGTACTGAGGGCGAGGATGCCCAGGAATTTCTAGACAAGTGTCAGAAAATGCTTCGCACTGCAGGGATCTTAGAGTCTAGTGGGGTATCTTTTACCACCTTCCAGTTCTCAGGGCCAGCATTTGCATGGTGGGAGGAGTTTGAGAGGCGTAGGCCTGCAGGAGCAGTACCCCTTACTTGGCAGCAGTTCTCCACTCTCTTCTTGGAGAAATATGTGCCGCAGTCTCGCAGAGAGGAGCTGCGCCGACAGTTTGAGTGGCTAATTCAGGGTGATATGACTGTGACCCAGTACCAGTTGAAGTATACGCAATTGGCTAGGCATGCTACATGGATGATCCCGACAGATCGAGAGAGGATCAGGAGGTTCGTGGATGGTCTCAACCATCCAATTCATATTTTGATGGCTAGAGAGTGGATGGTAGCAACTTCTTTTGAGGAAGTAGTTGATATGGCTCGTCAGATCGAGACAGATCGTCGCCGGGAGCGCGATGAGAGAGAGGCTAAGAGACCTCGAGGTTCAGGTAGCTACAGTGGTGCTCCATCTAGGGGCTAGCTCCAGTAGGGCAGAGGTCGTTCTTTTAGGCCTCATCAGACAGGTCGCCCGGAGTACAGTGGGACTTCTTCCGGCCGTGGCCGTTAGGGATACCAGCAGGGCCAGTCTTCACTCAGTGCCCTTCCAGCTCAGAGTTCTACTCCTGCTTCTTCAACCCAGGGTTCATCTACAGCGAGGGGTTCTCATCAGTTCTCTTCTCCAGCACATGGCAGATGTTATGAGTGTGGTGAGTTTGGCCACCTGAGGAGACAGTGTCCTCAATTTCAGCGGAGTCGGTCTCAGCAGAGGGATCCGCCCTCTTATTCTACTCCATCTACTTCAGCACCATCCCAGTCAGGTAGGGGTAGGGGTAGGGGTCAGTCAGCTAGGGGTCACCCTAGGGGCGAAGATCAATCTAGTAGTGGTCAGGCTCGGTTCTATGCACTTCCCGACAGGAGAGACGCTGTTGCATCAGACGCAGTAATCACAGGTATTATCTCAGTTTGCCACAGGGATGCTTCTGTTTTATTTGATCCCGGGTCTACATACTCCTATGTGTCTTCATA
>MU756909.1:95053-107581 GCA_026770625.1 Nicotiana glauca
GATCGGGCTACGCGCCGTAGCGATCATGTGCATTGCATTCACGCATTGATATATTTATCTGTTTTGACTGTTTCTGTTAGTTGTTGTTACCCTGTTAAACGTGTAGGAGTACTGTTCTTAGCTTTACTTTGTGCTATATTTTGGGATTTCTTTCTGTCAAACATTATATATGTCTATTACCACTGAGTTGGAAGTACTCACTTTACTCCCTGCACCTTGTGTGCAGATTCAGGTACTCCAGGAGCTATCTGAGCTTATTGCTGTTCTTCAGGGCTTTTACACGGAGTTGTCGAGGTAGCTGCCTGACGTCTGCAGGACCCGACTTCTCTCCTATTTCCTGTTATTTGACTTTTCCGCGTACGTCAGACTATGTTGTTTTACAGTATATTTTTATGTTATTCTGGCAGAGGTTCTTGATCATGACCCCCAGATCTTTAGGAGGTTGTTCAGTATTGTTGACTTTTGGATTTGTTTCTATCTTCCAGTTATACTTCTAGTTAAAATGCTGTTAATGATTTTCAAATAAATGGTTTTGAGCTTTATGCTCGGGTCGAGAGTGAAATTGGTCGGGCTTGCCTAGCAGTTGTGTTGGGCGCCATCACGACCGGGTTTGGGGTCGTGACAATTAGCTACAGAGATTTTGAGTTTCTTGGGATTGGCAGGCAACTTTCGTCGGTTCATGGTGGGGTGTTCATCTATTGTAACCCCAATAACCAGATTGACCCAGAAGGGTGCCCAATTCAAATGGTTGGATGAGTGTGAGGCGAGGTTTCAGAAGCTTAAGATAGCTCTGACTACGGCACCGGTGTTGGTTTTTCCCACTGGTTCAAGGCCTTATACAGTTTATTGTGATGCTTCCCGTGTTAGGCTTGGAGCAGTGTTGATGCAGGATGGCAAAGTCATTGCCTATGCTTTGAGACAGTTGAAGATTCATGAGAAGAACTATCCGGTTCATGATTTGGAGTTGGCAGCCATAGTTCATGCATTGAAGATTTGGAGGCATTATCTGTATGACATGGCATGTGAGGTGTTCATGGATCACAAGAGTCTTAGTATTTGTTCAAGCAAAGGGCGTTGAATTTGAGGAAGAGGAGGTGATTGGAGTTGTTGAAGGATTTTGATATCACCATTTTATATCATCCGGGAAATGCCAATGTGGTGGCCGATGCTTTGAGTAGGAAGTCAGCGTATTTCATTCCTGTGGCAGTCTCCTATTCATCTGAGAGGTTAGCTGAGATCTATATTCGGGAGATTGTTCGCATTCATGGTGTGTCTGTATCTATCATTTCGGAACGGGGTACGCAGTTTACCTCGCGCTTCTGGAGACCAGTTCAGTGAGAGTTGGGCACGCGGGTTGAGTTGAGCATATAATTTCATCCCCAGACGGACGGACAATCCGAGCGGGCTATACAGATTTTGAAGGATATGCCCCGAGCTTGTGTTATTAACTTTGGAGGTTTGTGGGATTAGTCTTTCATTTAGTGGAGTTTGCCTACAACAACAACTACTAGTCAAGTATCCAGATGGCTTCTTATGATGCTTTATATGGTAGGCAGTGTCGATCTCTGGTTGGAAGGTTTGGGCCGGGAGAGGCTCGGTTGTTGGGTATGGATCTAGTTCAGGAGGCCTTGGACAAGGTCAGGGTTATTCAGGATAGGCTTCGTTCAGCTCAGTCCAAGCAAAAAAGAGTTGTACGAACTGCAAGGTTCGGGATGTGGCTTTTATGGTAATTGAGCGGGTATTGCTCCGACTGTCGCCTCTGAAGGACGTGATGAGATTTGGAAAGAAGGGGAAAGCATAGCCCTAGATTCATCGGTCCATTTGAGATCCTTGATTGAATGGGAGAGGTGGCTTATAGAATTGCATTGTCACCGAGCTTATCAGCCGTGCATCTAGTGTTTCATGTGATATGCTTCGCAGACATCACGGCGATCCACCCTACGTGTTAGATTTCAGCACTATCCAGTTGGACAAGGACTTGTCTTGTGAGGAGGAGCCGGTAGTTAATCTAGACTTGTAGGTTCGTTAGTTGAGGTAGAAGAGTTTCCCTTATGTTCGTGTTCAGGGGACAAGTCAGCCTCCTGAGGCATCGACCTGGGAGTCCGAGTCCGATATGCAGAGCCATTATCATCATCTTTTTCCCGACTCGGGTACTTCCTTCTTTTGTCCGTCCGAGGACGAAGGTTGTTTTAGAGGTGGAGAATATGACGCCCCAAAAGGTTATCACCTGTTTTTAATTGAATTCTATGTCTCCAAGGCCTTGAAAACCTCATTTAGATTCGGCTAGATTTGCGTGCGCAGTCCGAGCACGTAGCCAAAAAGCTTAAATATCAAATTTTGTGAAAAATGCTGAGTTTTGATGTTAAAATGAATAAATTTGATCATGGTCAATATTTTGGGTAAATGGACCCGGACCCATGATTTGACGGTCCTAGAGGGCCCGCAAGAAAAATATGGGACTTGGGCGTATGTCCGGAATCGAATTCCGAGGTTCCAAGCCCGAGAAATGAATTTTTTAAAGAAATTGTTTAAGGAAATTTTAAATGAAATTTGATTAGAACATTTTAGTATCGGGCCCGTATTTTGGTTCTGGCACCCGGTACAAGTCTTATATATGATTTAAGATATTTCTGTGAAATTTGATGAAAAACGGACGCCGTTTGACCTGATTCGGACCTAAATTGGAAAATTTGATGTTTTATGAAGTTTGAAAGAATTCATGAATTTTGAGGTATAATTCGATGTTTATGGTGATATTTTGGCGATTTGATCATGCGAATAAGTCCGTATATTATTTTTGAGGTTGTGTATGTACTTGGTTGGGAGCCCCGAGGGCTTGGGTGAGTTTTGGATAGGCCACGAGTGCATTTTGAACATTGAAAAAAAAACCCTGGTATTTTTGATCTATAGTCTTCGCAATTGCGAAGTAGGTCTCGCAAATGCGGGATTGGGGATGGCAGCCTGAGTCGCAGATGCGACCTCACCATCGCAATAGCAAATTCGCAAATGCGACCAGCTTCTCGCAAATGCGATGATGGCTGGGAAGCTGAGGCATCGCAAATGCAAAAGTCAAGGACTCGGTCAGTGTTCACAAATGCGAACTAAATCTTCACAATCCCACAAAAGCAGGTCGGGGTTCGCACATTTCCCATATCAGAGACATGCAATTTTACACTTATTTTAAATCCCATTTTTCATATTTTCTCAAACCCAAACACACTTAGGCGATTTACCAAGAACAAGTCTTCTTCCAAATCAATTGTAAGTTGATTTTTACTCATTTCTTTCAATCATTAACATCTTTTAACATGATTTCAACAAAAGATCAAAGATTTTCATGGGAAAAATTGGGTGTTTTGGGTAGAACCTAGGTTTTTCAAAAATTAGGGATTTGGGCCTTAATTTGAGGTCTGATTTCAAAACAAATTATATATTAGAGTTCATGGGGGAAATGATAGTCAGGTTTTGACCACGCGGGCCCGGGGGCGATTTTTGACTTTTTGGGTAAAACTTTGGAAAATTCATTTTCATGCATTGGGGTTGATTCATTTTGAGTTTATTGATGTAATTAAGTAATTTGTGATTAGATATGGGCGAATTGGCGGTGGAATCAAGGGGTAAAGCTATAATTAAGACTTAAGTGGTGTTCAAGGCATCGAGGTAAGTGTTTCGCCTAACCTTAGCTTCAGGGATTAGGAGTTGAGTCTTATTTGCTATGTGATAATTGTTGAGTATGACGTATATGCATGGTGACGAGTATATATATGTTGGTGTCTAGAATGACCGTGAGTCTTTAAATTGTGAGTATCTTGATTTTGTTGTATCTTTCATGACTTGGTGATGATTCCTAATTGTCGTGAAAAGCTTGTGGAATGAAATTATGACCTTTGAACATCGAGGAGCATTGGCTACAGTTATATTGCAAATTGTGAAAGTATATGAAATGACTGAACCCTTTGGATCATTGGCACAAGTGGTAAAGTGAGTTATGAAATTAAAGCGAAAGAAAGAGAAAGAGTTATTAAATTGTTCCCCTGCTGGGATATTGTTACTTGGTTGATTAATTCCCTTGCTGGGATGTTGAGATTATTTATGTTGTACCCTTACCGGATTTTAATTGTTTAAATTGTGTTCCCTTGCCATGATTTCTATTATTATTCTATTTATTCCCTTTCCCCTTGTTTGTGATTGTGTTTTGGGTGAGGAAGAGTTTTAAAGCACAAAAGGTGATGTCGTGCATTGTTTGTTTATGTGAGGAAAAAGAGTAAAAGCACGAAGGGTGATGCCGTGCCGCACGATGTACCGTTCCGTACGTATTATAGTGATTCTCAAGGTGATGGTGATAGTAAAAGAACGAAGGGTGATACCGTGCACTTGTCCTTGATTTCCCTATTCTTGCTGATAATTGAGTTGTGTTGTCCTTTACATTTATTTTACTGATTTCCTATTGTTACTTAACTTTATGGTGATGTCATTGATTCCCCTGCCCTAATTGCTTTGCAATTGTTTCTTGGTTGAGGAAGAGTGTAAAGCATGAAGGATGATGTCGTGTATTATTTTGGTGAGAGAGTGTTAAAGCACGAAGGGTGATGCCGTGCACTTATTGCCGTTTGTTATGATTTCTTGTTGTTATCAATTCAAGTGCATTAATTGTCTTATTCCACTATTACTGTGATTCTTTATGTTGACACTTCCCTTTATTGTGTTACTTGTTATTATTGAATCAAGGTATCCTTGCGCAACGTTATGCCTTGAATTTATGTTATAATTGCTTCATGTTTATGTGACTTAATTGCCACTTGACATTTAGCATATTAAATGTTAAACTGCCTAATTGCTCCTTAAAGTCCATAATTAATTACTACTTGTCATTATTTATTTTCCTCAGTGAATCATAATTATTGTGTACTTGTTGTCTTATGAATTTGTATTAATTGTTGCGTTTGTTAGAGTAAATTTCATTTGGAAGGACTATTGATATAATGAAATGGGAGCGGATGGTACGCCTACGACGATATTTAATAAAATGGGAGCGGGTGATACGCCTACCATGAGATTTAATGAAATGGGAGCGGGTGGTACGCCTACCACGAGATTTAATAAAATGGGAGCGGGTTGTATACCTACCACAAGATTTAATGAAATGGGAGCGGGTGGTACGCCTACCACGAGATTTAATGAAATAGAAGCGGGTGGTATGCCTACCACAAGATATGAGAAATGGGATCGAGTTTCACGCCTGCAACGAGTTGGGAACCGAGAGTGAAATTTGCCTTTGTTTTCCTTATTCTTGTTAGAAGTTGAATTTTGGTTTCCTGGTAATTTTCTTGAGAACCTGCTTTATCTGTTATTTCCCCAAAGCATGTATCCCCCTCCCATAATGATAAGTTATCTCAGTATTTTAATTCCTCTTTATATGTATATATAACTGCACAGGTTTATGTGGTAGTACGATCTAGCCTCATCACTACTTCGCCGGGGTTAGGCTTGGCACTTACCAGCACATGGTGTCAGTTGTGCTGATACCACACTCTGTGCTCTTTTGCATAGGTACAGGTACTGGACAACAGTAGTAGCTTGGGAGCCAGCCTTCAGTCCTCTGAGACACCGAGGTAACCTTGCGGGCGTCCGCAGGCCTAGTGTCTCCTCCATCTTTATTTATGATATGTTATCTCTTGTATTCGAGACAGACGATGTTACTCTCTTTTAAACGGTTGTATGTAGAAATTTTAGTAGTCCATGAATGTTGTGACACCAGTTCTGGGTAGAGGAATATGTGGATTTTCCTTATTATTTTGGTTTATTTCATTTAAGTCTTCTGCTAAATTTTGAATTCTGCAGTTGCTTAGTAATTTATTTCCGGCTGATTAAATTGGTAAAAATGGAGTTAAAATAAAAGTATTTATGGATTTTAAATGTGTGGCTTGCCTAGTTTCTACGAGTAGGCACCATCACGACTCCTGAAGATGGGAATTCCATGTCATGACACAAAACAACAAGACATGTAAGGCACGTGATAATTACGCAGGCCATCACAACAATTTGGACATATAGTATATACGCACAGAGTCATGGAGGAACCCACAATTAAGAAGTAAACAAACAACAAGGAAGGCAATAACTTCAACTAAGGAAAATAAGGCCAAACAACGAGAAAGAGGTAAATAGTGCTAACAACATCATGTAGAGCATGTGAGTGTAGCGTAACAATAAGATACCACATATTATGAAAATTTGATCAAAGAAATGAAAAAAAGACTAGACAATCTAACCATCAATATCACATATAAACTGTGTACACACTTGCCACCTTGGATACACGGCTTTCACATATCAAGATAGCACAATTGACTCACTTCCTAATGGGTGATTTCCCCCACACAAGATTACACAAGATACTTACGTCAATTCGGCCAACTCAATACTCAATTTAGCTTTTCCCTTACCAATTCACTATCGCTCGGCCAATCTAGCCAAAGACGACTTAAATACATCAAAAATTTCAAAAAATAATAATTTCAATTAACAAATATTATTCATACACAATTTACAAAAGGTCAACAAAAGTCAACTCCCCAGGTCCGCTCCTCGGAACCCGCCAAAATTTACAAAACCCGAACACCCATTCCGATACGAGTTCAATCATATAAAAATTATCAAGTTCTGATATCAATTCGTCCTTCAAATCATCATTTTTCATTTTTGAAAGATTTTACTATTTTTTCCAAATTTTCCTTTAGATTCTCATGAATTTGATGTTGAATCTAAGATATAATCACAAAATATAGTTGGAAATTGATTAGAGACACTTGCCTAATGATTTGGTATGAAAATCTTCTCTCGAAATAGCCCACTCTCAGACCTGGGGTTCAAAATATGGTAAAATGAAGCTAAGATCCGGAATGCCCAGCTTTTAGTAGGCTGCAAATGTCACATTTGCAACACTGGGTTTGAAAATGCGAACTCGCAAAAGTGTAGTTTGGACTATCCTGTCTCTATTGAAATTGCGATGAAACACTTCGCAAAAGTGGTCCAAATGTTCGCAAATCCGAACTGCCCAGTTCATTTTTACATTTACGAGACTGGCTTCACAAATACCAAGACTGTCAGTCCCCAGCCTCCGCAAATGCAGTTCCACATCCGCAAAATTGGTGGTCGCAAATGCGACCCTGTACTCACAAATGTGAGATCAGACAGCAGCAGTTCTGAGCTTTCTTCTAATACTCTGAAACACGTACGAAACTCATCTGAGACCACGGGGCTCCAAACCAAACACCCACACAGGTATGAAAATATAACACAAACTCGCTCACATTATCGGAACACCAAAATATTCTCTAGAACCACGAATCTGATGCCAAAGCACATAAAAATCACCATGAACTTCAAGAACTTCTAGAATTGCAACCAAGCGCCCGAACCATATTAAATCAACTCCAAACGACACCAAATTTTGCAGGCAAGTCCCAAATGACATAATAGATTTTTTCTAACTCCCAAAATTGCATTTTGACCCCGATATTACCATTGTCAACTCTCGGTCAAACCTCCAATCTTCCAAAACTTCAATTTTCCAATTTTCGCCGAAATGCTTCAAATTACCCCACGGACCTCCAAATCCAAATCCGAACATACGCCTAAGTTCAAAATCATCATCTTAGCCTATTTGAACCGTCAAAACTCAAATCCAAGGTCAAATACTCAAAACTCAAAATCTTGGTAAATTCTTTCAACTTCATGCTTCTCAAAAAGAAGTCACTTCTTAAAATCCTTTCCGAACTTCTCAAAAACCTGAAATGATGATGCACGAATGTCATAATACAATGTATGAAGCTACTCATGAGCTCAAACTTCCAAATCGAACGCAATCGCTCAAAACGACTAGTCGGGTCATTACAATTAATGAGGGCGGCTCAATTGAACTAGTGGCTTAAAACTAAAATATATTTAAAAGCCCTGAAATTTCTTTCATAAAATCCATATAATATTCAGACAAAAAAGTGGTTAGAGAACAATGTATAATATGTAGGTTAGGCGCAAGTCATATGGTATTGAACTCTCCCCTATACAAAAATATAACATTAAGTGAAAATGGTAAAAGGATTGAGCCTATTATCGATTATGTTTTGAACCTTATGATACTTGTTCTGTATGACTAATATGATATTTCACATTAAAAATTTTGTTTTTGTGCTTACTTAGTGATTCTTCCCTTATCAGATTTTTTAAGCACTCAAAAATGCCCTTATTATGTTTGGTTATAAATGTAAAGCACGTTGAGACTCAATTTTTCCTATCGTACTTTTTTGATGAATAATCTTAATATTTTAGAAAGAGATAATTGATTTACTCTATTCTTGTAGTAAATAATGTTATGACTAATATGATATTTCACATTAAATAATTAGCTTTTGTGTATACTTAGTGATTCTTCCTTTATCAGATTTTCCAAATTTTCACCATCCTTTATTCCATTAACTTTGAAAAAAGAAAAATACTTCTCGTTGCATTATCTTTCAAAATTCAATATAAATCTAAATGATCTCTTCGTCGTAAAGCTTTAACAGTAAAAATATAAAAGGTATCGAATACGTTGTACCTTAATACTGTGACGACCCAAAGAGTCATCACCTGTTTTAAATGAATTCTATACTTCCGAGGCCTTGAAAACCTTATTTAGAGTTGTCTCAATTTGCGTGCACAAACCGGGAGCATAGCCGGAAAGCTTAAATATAAAATTCTGTAAAAAATGCTATGTTTTGATATTAAAATGAATAAATTTGACTTTGGTCAACTTTTTGGGTAAACGGACCCGGACCCATGATTTAACGGTCCCCGAGGGTCCATAGGAAAATATGAGACTCAGGCGTACGCCAGGAACCGAATTCCAAGGTCCCGAGCCCGAGAAATGAATTTGTTAAAGAAATTGTTTTTCTGAAATTTTTAAGGAAAATTGAAATGAAATTTGATTAGAACGTGTTGGTATCGAGCCCGTATTTTGGTTCCGTTGATCGGTACATGTCTTATATAAATTTTAAGTACTTCTTGTAAAGTTTGGTTAAAATCAGACGTCGTTTGACATGTTTCGGACTTAAAGTTCTAAAAATTGAAACTTGATGAAGTTTTGGGAAAATTCATGATTTTGAGGTTTGATTCCTTGTTTTTGAGGTTATTTAGGCGATTTGATCGCGCGGATAAGTTCATATGATGATATTGAGTCAGTGCATGTGTTTGGTTAGGAGCCCCGAGGGCTCGGGAGTGTTTTGGAGGTGCTTTAGAGTGGTTTTGGACTTATGAAAATTGCAGGTTCCAGTTCTGGTATGGTCTTCTTCGCGTTTATAGGAGAACTCTCGCGCACGCGATGAGTCAAATTAGCTAAAGAAGATTTCCTTCTACGTGAATGCATTGACCAGGTCGTGAACGCGAGGTAGCAGGGGCTATACCTTCGCAAACGCGAAGGCAAATGTGAGCCTGGGCAGGGGTAGGGTGCTAAAGCTACGCGAACGCAGTCACTTGGCCGCGAACAGGAGGGCTTGGGAAGATTATTCCCCATGAACGCGAAGTCCTGTTAAGCTTGACTCATCGCGAATGCGACCATCTTGTCACGAACGTGATGATTATTTTTGCGCAGTGATTTTTAAAAACCCAAAACAGAGCCCTTACGAGATTTTTACAAAATTTCCAAAGTTTCTTCTCCTCCAAAGCATTAGGGCGAATTTTGAAGCATTTTCTCTCCGTATCTTCTTGGGTATGTAATCTCCAACTCATTTTCGCCCATTTTCATCAACATCTATTGCAATCCTAGGCCTAAAATATGTAATTAAGGGTAGAAATTAGAGAATTGGGTAGAGTTAGGGCTTTTTGATTTTTCTTGATTTAGACCTCGTTTTGGGGTCGAATTTGAAATCAAATTATATATTTTGGCTCCTGGGTGATTTGATTTTGGTCCGACCCTCGTGTTTTGACCAAGCGGGCCCGGGGTAGATTTTTGAGTTTTTGGAAAAAATGATGGAAAAGCTATAATTAGGCATTGTGTTCGTATTGTTTAGCATTTATTGATGTATTGAAGTCATTATTGTATAAATATGATTGAATTCGAGCCAAATTCGAAAGGAAATGCGGTTGTTGAGGATTGAGTTGGCCGTGGAAGTTCGAGGTAAGTGTTCGGTTTAACCTTAGATTGAGGGATTAGGAGTTGAGTCATATTTGTTATGTGTTTCTTGTAGAGTACGACGTATAGGCATGGTGACGAGTATCTATATGTCGGTGTCGAGCATGACCGTGAGTCTTAAATTGACATTCGTTGTATTCTTGAATAATACTATGGTTGAAATAGTGAGTAGACCTGTGATATTTAGCAAAGGCTTAACTTATTTCATGGAAGTTAATTATGAGTTAGAAATGGTGATAATAGAAATGATAAAAGTTTAATTGAGATTGGTTATAGCTGGTTCTCCCTTGCCGGGACGAATATACTTGTAATGTTGAGTTCCCTTGCTGGGATAAAGTATTTTATGATTATTGTAAGCTATATAATTGGAACAGGTTGCGCGCCGCAATATTTTATTAATGTATACATATATGGATCGGGTTTCATGCCACAACATATATGTTATATTGGGTCAGGTTGCACGCCGTAACATATATAATATATTGGATTGGGTTTCACGCCGTAACAAATATTATATTGGATCAGGTTGCATATCGCAACATACACACACACACACACATATATATATATATATATACATATATACATATATATATATATATATATATATATATATATATATATATACATATATACATNATATATATATATATATATATATATATTGTATTTATTGGATCGTGTTGCATGCCGCAACAGTTATATTTATACGTACGGATTGGGTTGCGCGCCGCAATAGTAGTGTTATCATATTGTTTTAGACATTGTGTTGTTCCTTCATATTTATTCAGCTTCTGTTAAGTTGAACTGTTTCCCCGAGGCATGTACCCCCTCCCTTTTTAACTACTTATTACTTATTTATTTTTCTGCAATATATTATATAACTGCACAGGTTTATCTGGAGTCTGGTGTTAGCCTCGTCACTACCTCGCCGGGCGTAGGCCAGACACTTACCAGTACATGGGGTCGGTTGTGCTGATACTACACTCTGTGCTCTTTTGCACAGATCTAGGTTCCGGAGCAGCATACTGTCATGCCCAAAAATCCGAGGAGCACGACCGGTGCTCAACCGCGTAAACCAGCCTGAGCAAGCCTGTTATGTTTCATTCTACCCAAACTAATTCATGCATAAATAGGAGATGGACTCCATTAATCAAATTCTATAAATATATCATTAGCGATTTCATTTTCATTAGCAACTTCATTCGCCACTCTAAAGGTGTTACAAGTTGTGTACATCATTGCCAAATATCAATTTTTATATTTTAATTTCCAATACTCGACACTGCCCACAACTTGTCTACGGAGCCTCTAAATACAACTAAAGAATAATATGGAAATGTCAGCAACAACGCTCCGGCTATACATTACACAGATACCAAAATAGACTCCGGAAGAAAAGCGGCATGAGCCACGCAGGGTCCCGAGAGGAAAGGGGCTCACCAATACAGCAGACGGAAAGTGGAGGAGGTGCTGATGTCGGTGGACTGGAGTACTTGCTATAGAACCACCTACAATCATAACACGAATGTAGCACCCCTGGTAAAAGGGACGTCAGTACATTTGAATTGTACTGGTATGTATGAACAAACTTTACCCCAAGTAAAACCAAATAACACACAAGTAACAGACATCAATAGAATCAACTATCAAATTCACGTGAAAGAAACAATCAAAGCCAAACAAGTTTCACAATCTATCCTTTTCCCCTTCAACATTATCACATCAATAATTTTACAATTTTCTCATATTTTTATTTCAATAGTGATATCGATCACTTTCCACCCTCATTACCTCGGCCACCCTTATCACCACAACCCACACTGTCACGACCCATTTTCCATAACAGGTCATGATGGCGCCCGACACCATTCGTCAGGCCAGCCAATGCGGAAGAATAATTAAATCCCAATTTACCCTTACTAAAAACCATTATGATAGAAGTTTTCCCAAATTTAAAATTATAAACCAGCAGGGATAAATAAAATGAAAAGACAATTATACAACCCAAAATAATGTTTACCACTGTGTGCCAGAACCTGGTGTCACAAGCTACGGGCAACTAGTAGAATATACATAACATTAATAATACCCTATCCTATTGTCTGAATCAGGATAGACAGAAACAACAAAATACAAGGAAGAGTTCTTCAGCTGTGGATCGGCAAGAAGGGAGTGCAGCTCACCGTAGAAGTCCCAGATGCGCTTACTGATATGCACCAGAGTGATGTCCGGATCCACCTGCCTCAAATCCTGTACATTTAAGTACAGATGTGCAGCATGAGTACATAAACAACATGTACCCAGTAAGTATCCCGTCTAATCTCGAAGAAGTAGAGACGAGAGGTCGACTCGAT
>MU756909.1:111654-122594 GCA_026770625.1 Nicotiana glauca
GATTGAGGTCCGTTCACTAGCCATCCTTATGTAACTTCAGCTTGTTCACATCATGAAATATATCAATAGCCCCGAATTTGGCTAACTCCATAAATTTTCGAAAATTTCGCAAGAGTTTACTTTGTAATAAGGACTATCTACCTGTCAGAGAGCCCCCGAAACATATTTCCAAGACCATTACACAGTTTTTGTTATCCCTACAACTGGTATACAATTCATTACCTCAACAACTTGTACATATTCATACACTTTAAACAACTCACACTTAGCTCACTCTCTTTACACCACAAATTGCACCTGGTTCAACCAATGTCATTTACTTGCACGAAACTGGGTTACTTCACAATTCAATCACTTTAACACATCAAAAACTCTTCAATTATCATTACCAATCTACACTATCATTAATCATTTACCTACAACATAAGTTTCACAAAAAATTTTATTTACTTCAAGGGTTGTATATTACCCAAATAGCATCGACATTTGAAAATTGGCACACATTGGGAAGTTACAACAATAAGGCAATTCGGGAAATATGAGGCGCCTTTGCACAAATCTGGACACTACCTCAAATTTCATAATGACAACAGTTTGCACAATCACTGCTAGACTTGTTCGAATAGATGGGGATATTTCTCTTTCATTTCTTTTTTTCCGCTTCCCACGTGGCTTCCTCGACTTACAATCTTTTCCATAACACATTTACGGAAACAATCCCAACCTCCAAACTTGTCTAACAAGGATGACATCTAGATACCTCGCATAAACTAACTATCCATTAACTTCACCTTCAATAATTTCCACCTGAACGATACACAAAAGGTCTCCAACTACCTTCTTAGACATAGACATATGAAAACACAAATTCATGAGGAACAATTATGGGGAAATATCATGCTTCTAGTGCGACCTAATGGTAAATGCACTTACGCAACCTTCATTATCCACTCACATAACATCTTTAGGGGAAAGTATTGAGAATAACTCATTCACCTTCCTACTACAAGAACGCCCATGCTAAACCTTTGATGACCTTCCATAATTACTCTAAGATGTGATATCATAAACTAACGATAAAAATTACCTATCAAATATATGGGATCACACGGGGATACTTCTCTTTGACATGTTTGAACCTTCAATACCCTATAAATCTAATATAGTAAGGAGCAACGGAGTTCAACATCGTGCTGGAGTTACTTAGGAATTCATTTAAGTGGTGAGGAGAGTATTCCGTGAGGTTATATTCTAAGAGACATGAGGAGTTCTATTAATGATGCTGATATGGTTAATTATTGTGACAACATCAACTATTAGACAATTAAGGCATATGGGTAACTAGTACCTTGGCAATAAGAACCATTAAGGAGGAATATTCAAGTGCATGACCCAGTCACCTCCTGGAGTGTAGGGAAAATCCAGTTATCAATAATGAGAATATCCTGGCACCTTGAATGCGATATGGGTATCAAAACACATGAAGTTGAATTTCACTCTGAACATTAACTAACACAAGGAATCTACGCCACAAGGCCATGAGGATGAAAAGAAGTTGAGCATTTATGAAATTATCACACTTCTAACAGCTTACCCCTTCCTGATAATTAATACTATATGAGATAAGTAAAGATACAATAACTTGTCTTTCAATCAATATGCTCATGATATATGCAAAAATCTGAAGGCATCTAATCTCAACCTTTCACGGGTGAAACCACATGGCTAGGACATCTTAATATTGGGACAAAATCATATATTGGTTAGAGGGGTTCAAATGATTAACATGATACTCCAGGGAGAAAGACAAATAACACTCATATCCAGTCCCAGAAGGTGAAATACCAAGGGTAGCAGAAACTCCCTGCGCATGACAACGATATAGTCAATGATGGTAATGATTCTAGAAGTCGAGGCTGTAAAGACAACCAAACTCAATGAGACAGTGCATAATAATCATAGAAGGTTTGCAGATGTTCATGATGAACTCTCCATGGGTTTTGACTTGGAAACGGAGGTGTCATAGTGAAACATAGAAGAGCATGTTCTCACATGCTTATAGAACAAGTGTTGGGGTCTAGCACAATGAATTTACTAACTAAGGGGTACAATTACACGTTGTGGAGGTATAAAGAGAAAATAATTATTTGTCATGAGCTACATACTTCTGCAATATTTACCCCCAGATTGCAATACAAGACCACATCATGGGCAACCACAATACTAGAAACCAAGTGAACTACTTGCTATAAGATATCTTAACTGGACACGGAAATTATACCACGATGGCGACACATGATCTTCCTATGACGGAGATGTGAGGATTTGAATTTTTCAGAAAGACTTTATACATACGGTGGCCATTTCTATTGATATGCACTCATACGATAGGCGCTGAGATATGCTTGTATGTTACTAGACAGTGAGAAGGTTTCATGATGATACTCGCAAGAGAGTAGAGTGATTGTTCAAACCATAGAAGCCATATACACCAGTAAGTAAAAGCGTGACTCAAGAAGGGTCGAAATGCTGGGATGCTTTGTATGGAATGTGTCACCACATGTACAAAATTTATGATGGTGCATGTATAGGCACAAGTGAGCAGATGTTGTCCATTTAAATAAAACATTTCTGTAAGTAATTCATCGGGAATAGTCCCTTGTTGAGAATTTAGGAAAAGCAAGTGGGAAGTATCAATAGTGTTATAACTCAATTCAGGAACATAATTATAGAGTTTAATTCCATAGGAGGCTAAAAGTAAGAGAATCGTGATTTGGAGACTTTGTGAATAATACGTCTCATTCAAAGAGCAGGCGCATTCAATGTTTTGTGATTTAGATTCTTTTTAAGAACATATATATGTAATATTCCAATATAGGTGTACGTATATAATAAGGAAAAGTATGTGGCATTTAGAATAACGTACTAACGGGTCACTTACTTGGTGACTCTAGATTGGTGGGGCGGTGCTTTAACTGATGCACCCTGACCCCATATCTATAACATACATTGGTAACATACTGATATACTACATGATCTGGTGGTGCAGTGACCTTAATAGGAACAAAGGTACTCCCCTTAGCAACCAGTTCTACCAATCCCTCCATAGCTCGACACATTCTCCTAACA
Organism: Nicotiana glauca; assembly: GCA_026770625.1. NCBI lineage: Eukaryota > Viridiplantae > Streptophyta > Magnoliopsida > Solanales > Solanaceae > Nicotiana > Nicotiana glauca. The sequence goes on from MU756909.1 coordinate 114,784, forward strand.
AGTCCTTGGACAATCCACTCGGACTCAATGGTGGGATCAATCCCTTATTACATGCTTCAAATTCGCGGATTATGGTATCAAAATTACCAGTCTTGAGAATAAGACTTAGAGAGGAAATTAGCTCCCTATCCTGAGCAATATTGCACGATCTGGAATATCAAAGAAGGGTAAAATTCCTAAATGTCCAAATAGCCACCAACTTATAGATGTGGTCGACAACACACCGATAAGAAGGACTCTACTAGACATGGCTCAGAAACATCCTAGGACACTTTAAAACCTTAGGCTCTAATACCAAGTTTGTCACGCCCCAAAATCCGAGGAGCGCGACCGGCGCTCAACCGAGAAAACCCGACTGAGTTAGACTGTTATGTTTCATTCTACCCAAACTAATTCATGAATAAATAGGAGATGGACTCCATTAGTCAAATTCTATAAACATATCATTAACGATTTTATTTTCATTAGCAACTTCATTCGCCACTCTAAAGGTGTTACAAGTTGTGTACATCATTGCCAAACATCAATATTTATATTTTAATTTCCAATACCCGACAGTACCCACAACCTTTCTACGGAGCCTCTAAATACAACTAAAGAATACTATGGAAATGTCGGCAACAAGGCTCCGACTATACCTTACACAAATACCAAAATAGACTCCGGAAGAAAAGCGGCATGAGCCACGCAGGGCCCCGAGAGGAAAGGGGCTCACCAATACAGCTGACGGAAAGTGGAGGAGGTGCTGCTGTCAGTGGACTAGAGTACCTGCTATACAACCACCTACAATCATAACACGAATGTAGCACCCCCGATAAAAGGGACATCAGTACATTTGAATTGTAATGGTATGCCTGAACAAACTTTATCCCAAGTAAAATCAATTGACTCACAAGTAATAGACATCAATAGAATCAACAATCAAATTCACGTGAAAGAAACAATCAAAGCCAAACAAGTTTCACAATCTCTCTTTTTCCCCCTTCAACATTATCACATCAATGGTTTCACAATTTTCTCATACTTTCATTTCAATAGTGATATCGATCACTTTCTACCCTTATTACCTTGGCTACCCTTATCACCACAACCCACACCTTATTACTTCATGTTGCGGCACGCAACTCGATCCCACCGAACAATCACAATTCACAAACAATAACAACAACAACAATTCACAAGGGACAACAACAACAACAACAATAATTCACTAAGAATTTCCATAACCATCAATACTATTTCCATCGTATTCAACCACTCATATGACATTTAAGTCACAACAATAATTTCCCATGACAAGCCATATATGTTATTACCACAGTTGTTTCGATTGCATCAATCATGATTTCTTTCCATCATTTCAAGGAAACACAAGTTCATTTCAACAATTCATACATTTGGGCCCAAGGCACAGTACTATCACCAAGCAGTAATTCATGTACAAGGTATTGTCGTAATCGTTCACATTATTTACGTAATTTCACACTACCCTCTTTCATTACTTACCATTCACGGTTTTTAGCCATTATACACATTCGCACATTTGGACATATAAACATTCTTTCATTCTTTAACACATACTTCCATATCGGCATCCTCAAGCCTTTACAAACATTGCATATAATAAGGTAGGCACATCAAACCATTTCTCACAATCATATATAACTTGGTGGTGTGGAAATCAACTAAGAAAACCAATACATATATTTTCATACAAGGTACACATACCGTATGCTCGTCACAATAAGGGGATTCTATAAGAGTTAAAGTTAGCCATTATCACGACCCAATTTCCAAACCCGGTCGTGATGGCGCCTCTTGTGAAGACAAGGCCAGCCAACAGAACAACGACGTCTCTTTGAAAATTATTAAACATAAATGAATAGGAGGGGCTCTTACAGCCCAAGCGCAATATCAATATAATACCGCTGCGGCGTGCAGCCCGAGCCATCCATATATCTAGAAATCACTATAACACTGCTGCGGCGCGCAGCTCGATCCATACTCAGTCCAGAGATGCACATAGACCACTTGGGCAATATTAAAATGATAGTTCTCAGCTCAAAACGTCAATAAAATATTTTTTAAGTTTTCAAATCTTAGAAAAAATGGCTGAGTTTGCAAAAAATAGTATTAAAACCCCGGACCGAGATCAAATAATATGCAAAGTAATGCAAAATCAGTGATATCAATCCCTGAAGGATTCACATAATTGGCACGAAGCCCAAACATGGCAATCAACCCTAATTATGATGATGACAAGTAGTTTCAGTCAAGTACGCGGTAAAAAAATCAACAATTGGGATGGACCTGTCACACCTCCTTTTTCCGAGATTATTAGGCTTTTACTACACCCCGAGAAGGGTATAATAAAGAAGGAGTTTTTCCACTTAAAGGACAACCGAAACGGGATTCATCTATTTATTTAAGATTCAGAGTCGCCACTTGGGAGATTTATGGTGTCCGAAGTCACCGGTTTGAATTCCGAATTGAGGAAAGGGTTTGACTCTGTTTAACAGGCACGAACCAGAAAATCCGGGTAAAGAATTCTGTTAACCCGGGAGAAGGTGTTAGGCACTCCCGAATTCCGTGGTTCTAGCACGGTCGCTCAACTGTTATATTTGGCTAAAATTGATTTTAATACATGTCAACCTACAGTGCAATTTTAAAGTTATTTATCGCTTTTTGTCAATTATTTTATTTAGGTTAATACATGTCAACCTACGGTGCAATTTTAAAGTCATATGAAATGCACCCAGATCCTTGACATATTCTTATTCAACATTTTCGGATTTGGATTTGGGTCGCATGAAATGCACACCCATATTAGGAAGGTAAGATTATTAAAAATCGCGTCTAAATCGACTATCGTGTTGTTATCTTTTGGGAAGGCCGTGAAATTTGCTAAACGGCCTGTCCCGAATACTAAGCATTTCTAAATTAAGTAATTAATGAGGGCCCTGCAATTGTATATTTGATTTGGCGAGGCTCGTCTCATTTTTATTATTAAAGGCCAGGCCTAGAGCAACTATATTTTCTATTTTTGTTTTTGTCTCTAAAAGAAAAGAAAAGGATCTCAATTAATTCACACTAAAATCCGGATCTTAAGTTCAAGTCCGGGTTCAAACAAAAGGGATAACCTTTTAGCTTGAATCCGCTACCTAACTCGAAACCCAATTTATTACTAAATCAATTTTCTGTTTGGTAATATTAGCATTAACTAATAACCACAAGTCTAGGCCCTTTGCAGGATGGCCCAAACGGAGGAAAACAGTATGAGAGACTCTTATTTGACTGGGCCTGTTAATAACACAACTGGGCCCAATATTGGTAAACATTTTTCAAAGTCTGATTTTAGCTTTAACACATTAACAAATGCAACAATTATACTACAACAACCACTGGACTGGCCATGTTGACTCATACGTTGAGTCAGAACAATCTACCCAATATTTCAATGTTTCAACTAATTTTAAGTCTGAATTTCACGTTTAAATCTGGATTTGTATACCTTTAATAGAGCGAATGCCAGTGTTTCGAACTTAATACCAAAACTGTGTTAAATCCCTCGCAAGTCATTGGTAGATTCCTTTGGGCCTAGATTTAATTGCAACTCAATACTTATTAGTGCAACACCAAATTTTATGCAAAAGAGAGTTTACTAAAGCTGTAATAAACCACTACATTAGACAAATGGCTATTTAAACAATCTAAAGAGGCTAAGCTAATAATTGTTGAATCTACTGTATCTATACTAAATAGTTTTACCAACGCAATTACACAAGCAGTTTTAGAAATGGCTATAGCTAATTTTGCTCGTAAAGCAGGACATCAATTATAGTTCATACAGTACTGTTATTTCAAATTAAGCAAATGTCCAATTAGCTATTACAAATTATAAAATGATTATCTAGACAACATTACGAATGGAGCGACAATGCATATGAATTATCTGATATTCCTCCACAAAATAGCACTCACACATATGGATTTCATCATCGCAACACTTGAAATGTTTTAAAAATGTACCTGGAAAGCGATAAACAAGTAGAAGAAGAGGAGATCAGCCGCAGCAAGTAACAGTGCCAACCATAAGTAACAATAGCAGTAATCAGGATCACTTTCGAGCCAAATTAGACTCATAAACCCAGGAACTCATCACATTAGCATATCACAGAGTTACAACACCCCACGACTATCCCAAAAGTGCTCGAAATTAAAGCAAAAAACAATTCAAAGCTTCCACAACCAAAGCAACCAGAAACTCCACTTGACAACTGTCAATTCATAGACAATAACCACCAGAACTTGCAATTAGACTAAGAAATGTGATGTACCAATACTGTTTTTGAATTTTTTTTTATTGGATGCTTGCATTTGCTTTGGATTTCAGCAGAAATTAAGATCTAACAGATAAAGTTTGAGCTTGATTTCAAAAGCTCTTCAATGAAACAGTGTTTTCCTTTAGATTTTTCTACTGCTGTTGGATTTTTGAAGGGTTTTCATATCTAGAATAGAGAATTATGATCTGAAATTTTGATTTTTAGATTTGAAGTTTGGAAGATATTTTTTTGGGGGAATTTTGGGGTGCCAAACTTGTGAAACAAGGCAGAGTGACTGCCTATTTATAGACACACTTGGGAAAGAATTTCAAATTTTTATTTTACCTTTTAGTCCCTATGTTATTTCTTCTTTTCACCTTTTATTTCTGACTTGTTGCACAAGTAAGTGTAATTATTTATCTAAAATCTACACTAAAGTCCACTCTAGAAGGTTCTATCCCCTTACAATCCCTATTCTACCCCTGCTTCATTTCAACATTTATCATTTCTAATGAACCTGCCATTTTTCTATGCCCAAATTACCGCTGAGGTTCCCTGAAATTACTACCCAACCACAACCCTTTTACCCTAGTTAAACTTGTAACAGCTATAACCAATTCCAATTAGCAAAGTAAGAAATACTAGAAACTAAAATCAATGAAATCAAACATACATTTAAACAGTGTTTGAACAAAACTAATACTGATTTAAGCCAAACAAAATTGACCACAGTAGCGTGAATTAAACACCATCCAAAATTAAGAAGTTGAACGAAACTAATCTAATTATTCAATTTACCAAATCAGAATTAAGAATAACAGATTGACAAAGAGGAACTAATCATGAGCAAACCAGTAATCAATGGCCAATTTATGAATTACACATTAACCTAAACGAATTAATCACAGGTTTTAAAAAAAGAAAAGGAGGCAGTAGAAACATACTGATTTTGCCTTTTAATCTTTACTACTTTTAATCTTGTTGCATTATTTGGACACTCGTCATCAACCTGAACTTTTGAAAACCCCAAAAAGGTCGAAACTCTTCAAGACCTTGATCCAAAATTGTGGATGTTCTGAACGGACTTGGGAATAATAACTTGAGGACTCATGTGAAGGAGCGTGAGGGGAATATGGGGTATGAGTTTGGTAGGGTTTGGGTGGCGGCGGCGCCTAGGGTTTGTGGAATTTGAGGCGTTTGGTCGTGATTCGGAAGGCACTAATGGTGGATATGGGTTGGGTGAATGAAGGAGATGGCGTAGTGGAATTTTGGGCTTGATTGGAGCATGGACGCTGCCGTAAGGCGAATTCCGGTGGCGGCTTATGGTGGCAGAGACGAGATGACTTTTTAGGGTTCGATATTGAGACGGAAAAAAAGGGGGGGGGTATGATTAATCCGACATATGTATATTGAACATCCTAGGAGAACCTCGTCCATTAGATTAAGATTCAAGGGCCATGATTGATCGTCAAAACGACGTCGTTTGCCCATAGAAACGGACCGGTCAAGGGCTGGAGCTTGGGCCTGGGACGGGTGTCTTGTGCTTGGGCTAGGATTGGGATAATTTCAAAACTGGTCCAAATTTCTTAATTGTTTTCCCCCTTTAGATTTTTTTTTCTTTTATTTCTTTTTTTCTTTTGCATTTTTTTTTTGTATTTTGTATCTTTTTCTTTGTATTTTCTGATTTTGTAAAAATTAAAATAAAACCTAATTAAACTATTTATATCCTAAATCAATTATCAATTACAATTACCTAGGAACTAATTTTTTTGTAATTTTCTTTAAATTGCTCTAAAAATGAATTAACACTTGATTAATACTAAAAAATGAAATTAAAATCCTAAATGCAAATGCATATTTTGTATTTTTATATGACTTAACACGCATAAATAACATGCAAATAATTAACACAAAATTCACCAAAAATTGTAAAATAAGGAAAAATATTTTGTTCGAAATTTATGGGAATAACTCATATATAGGGCAAAAATCACGTGCTCACAGCTGTCCCTCTTTGCTCGGAAACACGAAGAGTTTTCATGCAAAGATAAGTGAGCAAATACGAGCAATTTTTGCCCGTTCGAATATTCCGTTGTGAAGCATTTTGAAAACTTTTGACCGCACCCTGCTTCAGAGGTTGCCTACATATCCTAGGCTAAACAGGAATCAGGTTAGTGTAGTTCGGGCATGTCTGGTAACTGGGACTACCAGGAGTTGTGGTTTCACTGCTGTTGCTGCTGTTACTGCTTGCTGACCTCCTTATTACATCATGTCAAGATAAAAAAGAAGCTAGCCTAAGCTATGCTCTATGAGTTTCAAGAAACCCTATCTATGCCTTCAAACTTTCTCTTGTGTTGCCTTGAACTTGTATCTTGTATTCTTCCAATGGAATTCTTGTTGTTGCCTTGATGATGTTCGACTACTTCAATTTGACATATGTGTCAATTTTTCAGGTGGATTCCTGCTTTAGATTGCTTGAAAAGGTATTCCCTTATTTTCCAGGTGGGCTCCTACTTGCGATTCTTGAAAAGTATTCTCTTATTCTTCAATTGGGCTCTTGATTGCAATTACTTGAAAAAGTATTCCCTTGTTCTCCAGGTGGACTCCTGATTGCAATTACTTGAAAAAGTATTTCCTTGTTCTCCAGGTGGGTGCCTGATTGCGACAAAAATAGACAAACAAAGAAAATTTTTCTGCCCCGGTATGGTGACTGGGCATATCATGTTATCAGATATTAAAATTAAAGGCTAAAATTTGGATTATACTTCCCTTGTTTTCCAGGTGGATGCCTGCTTACTGCCTTTGAAAAGATATTTCCTTGTTCTTCAGGTGGGCTCCTGCTTGCTGACTTTGAAAAATATTCCCTTGTTCTTTAGGTGGGCTCCTGCTTGCTGACTTTGAAAAATATTCCCTTGTTCTTCCGGTGGGCTCCTGCTTGCGATAAAACAGACAAAACAACAAAAATTTTCTGCCCCAGTTTGATGGCTGGGTACATGGGTGAGTATTAAGCGAAATTATTTTACCAAATATTATGGGAATCTAAAGGCTAAATCCTATTATACAGGGAGGTCCTGACAACTCCTAACAATTACGAACCTAAACTATCTTTTCTTCCATTGTATTTGTTATCAAAGATCTTAAACTATTCCCATTATCCAGGTAGGTCCTCACTTCCACTCTATATTATGATCTAGACTGACCTTAAAACTACGTCCCATTATACAGGATGGTCCTGAAAACTCCTATTACAACTTCCACTATATCTTGTTATTTAAGCTGACCTTAAAACTACGTCCCATTATCCAGCAGGGTCCTAAAAACTCTTAATTGAAACCTATCTTAAACATGCAAACTTTGGAACGAACTTATATTCCTTTTTATGCCAAGTTATGTTTCTCATGATTGTTTTGACATTTAAACTAAGTTCCATTTTCCAGGAGGATCCTGAGAATTTCCAGTCATACCTGTTCGGGTCCTGCATTTCTTTAC
>MU756909.1:124478-173635 GCA_026770625.1 Nicotiana glauca
CTGCCTACGTACCCTCTCGGGATCAAGTCAAACGTAGTTCAGGCGACTACTTTTGTTGTTGCGATCTTTCCTTCTTCCACTTTTCTTTCTCTTTCTTTTAATTTCTTTTCTTTTTCTTCTTTTTCTTTTTTTTTCTTCTCTTTCTTTTCTTTTCTTCTTTTCTTTTTCTTTTCTTTTTTTTTCTTTTTTTTCCTTTCTTCTTTTTCTCTTTTCTTTTCTTTCTTTTCTTTTATTTTCTTTTCTTTTTTCACTGTTTTTCTCTTGTTTTTCCACTTACTGCCCCATTCAATCCTCGAGTTTTGTTGTTGATTCCGAAAGAGGGATATGAAAGAAAATCTAATAAGGCTCAAAGGGATAACAAAGGATAAAGTGTTTGGATAGCAGAACAAAATGCCTTCATCATTTCAATCTTCAACACATACCAAGTACAAACTACACAGTTAAACACCTTTTGATTGATTCACATATTTGCCTTATGTGTTTGCCGATTCCTAGTGCCATTAGACAACAATCTCGGTACCACGAATGGTCTCTTTAGACTTGGGGAATTCTTGCCTTTGGCTTTAAACCGATGAGGCATGATGCATTTCCACAATATCTCTTTATGTTCTATTTTCCCCAGTTTCACTTGATTCAGGCTTCAAAGTATTCCAATATAGTTTTTTATTTCTTCCGAGTACCCTTACATCTTCAACATGGTTTCATTACTAAACTGACTTTTTTAAAACAGGCTGAGAATTACGCATGTCGTGTCACTAGAATCAACATGAAAAGAATTGTAAAATGATTAGAAATGAAATGACTAGAACTGGCAGGAAACAGAGAATTGTATTAGACATTATGGTGAAAAGGGTTGAAACAACAGAACAAGCGGACTAGACTAGAATTACAAACCTAAACGGCACTAAACAAGAAAAGTGGAAAGATAGAAGGGTTTGACTCCCAAGACAGTATCCAGATTACAACCCTGAAATAACCCGGACCTTCAGAAATGAGACCAAAATAAGCCACCAAAACTCCACTCTAGGTGATCGAGAGATGGAGAATCTTCCCAATTACCACGTCCGGCATTTTAGCCACTGAGTTTCATATCAATATTTCCAAGACCATTATTGACTTTAATCAACACGTTCCCAAGATAAATCGCATGCTCCTTGCCATTGTCATTGACCACAATTACTCCTTATTGAATCATTGTTTCTATTTCCCTTTTCAAAGATCTACAGTCTTCAATGCTATGCCCCTGGACATTAGAATGGTACATGCATCGAACAGTATGATCAAAGCTTTTCGCATTTGGGTCTGGAGTATATCCAAGGAGCGGCTTAATCGAGCCAAAATGTTTTAACTTTTCAAACAAGCTTGAGTAGGATTCACCAATGGGCGTGAAGTTATCCTTTTGCCTTTGTTTCCCTCCATGCCTCAGTTTTCTAGGATTGTTGTATGCTTGAAAGTGCTGTGAAGATACACGAGAGTTTTGGGCTGTCGGTGCCTGCCTCAATAAGTGACTTGGTGGTAGGACAAATGGCCGGATGTTATTTGGTAGATGGGGTGGTTTATGTGGAATTTGGGGACGTTTACGGGGTCAGTATTATGGTTGAAAGCGTTTAGCAAGAACGACCATCGGACCCTATCGTTGGTAGAGGCTATGACCTGATGGTTGAACAAAAGATCGGGTGTTGTTCAGGGGATAGGTTTGGAGTTGGTTTTGAGGTTGAACAGGTTTGGCAAGAACAATTATCGGACCTTGTTGTGGATGAGGCTCAGCAACATCTTTTCTGTCAATGGCAGGACCATCCCGAGCAACCTGCTCGTTCCATTTGAGCCAAAAATCCTTAAAGCTCTCCTTGGGTTTCTTTTCTGTCTGAGATAGGGAAGGGCAATTTGGGACAATGTCTTTATTGTACTAAAAATGTCGCACAAAATCTTGAGCCACGTCTCCTAATGTAAGCCATTTGCCAACATCATGAGGATTATACCATAAAGCTTCCCCAGTCAAGCTTTTACTGAAGTATGCCATCAACAAATCATCTTTATCCCCGACACCTCTCATTTTATCGCAATAAACCCTCAGGTGAGTTACCGGATCTCCAGTCCCATCGTACAGGTTAAATTTTGGCACTTTGAACTGTACGGGCAGGCGAACGTCAAGGGATACAGTAGATTCTTTGTAAGACATGTTACCATGGTCTCCCATTCCCTGTATGTTCTTTAAAGATTGTTCTTTCAGCTTTATAGCTATCCCTACTTTCCCTGTGACCTTTTCATTTTCGGTATGAAGCTCATCCCGAGGGCTCTTCCCGTATTCATTGTCGGGGATAGTGGATATGACAGGAGATATTGGTGATGGCGGGGGTGGTGCCTTCCCAGTTATCCAGGCGTGATACATATCTGCCATGTGTCGTCTTAACATCTGCACCGCTTCACTCAACCCATTATCTTGTTCGTCCACCTGCTGTAGGGTACCAGTACTAACCACATCAATTCTATTGTTGTTTGCCATTGCCTTTTGTTGTCGAGAAAAATTACCACTTTGGAAACCACAAACCAACCACCTTTCTAGAATGACAAAACAAAGCCACCATGTTAGTGTTAGGGTATTTAGCTCACTGATTTTCTTTGTTTTTCCGCTATTTTCTTTTCTTTTTGCCTTTTTGTGGTTTTTTCCTTTTTTCTTTCTTTCTTTTGGTTATGGTCGAATCCTACGTGGATTGCCTACGTATCATGATCCCGCATGAATCAGACCGAGCGTAGTTCTTGCAAATTAATGCAAAAATAAAGAGATATTTATTTGGATTTTCAAATTTGTTTTCTTTAAATGGAAATTACAGAAGCAGACTCCAACTACAAACTCGATGATTAACACTAGATCAAGAGTACATCAAAACTTCACATCTTGGGGCCCGTGGGGCATCACTCGGCATCGCCATAGGTTTCCGCAAGAATGAGAATGTTTCAATGTCAATTGAGACTATTTTTAACAACAACTGGCCATATAATGGCTTATTTTGACAAAGTGGCTATTTTTACAAAATTTTGTTTAAGAAACTACAAACTCGATGATTAAGAACACATTAAAATTTCTCATCCTGGTTCCCATGGGGCATCACTCAGCATCACCACAGGCCAACATAAGACTGAGAAAGTTTTAATGCCAATTGTGGTTATTTTAGCAAGAACTGGCCATGTAATGGGTTATTTGGCAAAGTGGCTATTTTTTTTGTAAAAATTATTAAATGACTAAACTTGATTGTGCGGATATGGCCTTTCAGCACTTCAGAAAGAGAGATTTTAAGGTTGTGCCCGCAAACTATTTAAAGTTGACTCAAAGTGGCTGTTCTTGCAAAAACGGCCTTCCGGCGTCCTTTTGAGGGACATTCAGCATATTTTGAACAAGAATAGCATCACCCGACTAATTTATAACAAAATTTAAAGTTTGACATTTTTTGGCTATTTTTGGCAAAAGGGGTGGTTGGACCCATCAAGGGTTGCCTACGTATCTCACATCCGGTGAGAATCAAACCAGCGTAGTTCGGCCAGATTAACGAACTATTTTAAAACAAGAATTTTTTTTTTATTTTTTTTTTTCATGGCAAGACAAACTATTTTCCTTTTCTATTTTTGATAACAAGACAAAATAACGACTCTCTTTTTCCTTTTTTTTTTAATTTTCAACAAACAATAAAACAACCTATTTTTTCCCAAACTAAAATAAAGACGCTTTTTTTTCTTTTTTTTTTCTGCGAACAATTTCCAAAAATAAAGACTATTTTTCTATTTTCCTTTGCTTATAAACAAAACAAATCCATTTTTCATTATTATTTTTTCGAAATTTTGGCAGAGTTTCGACAGTAATTGGGCATCGATTTTTCTAAAACAAAACAAGTAATTCTTTACATTGCTATTTCTCTCTTTTTCTCTTTTTCTCTTTTTCTCAATTTCACAATATTCTCGATGTTCAAAAGCCAGTCAGCACGCGGGCCCGAGACAAATAAATGCAACACGTAAAATGCATCATGGTGGTCGTTTCATTTCCGGTTACCTGTCCTAGACGGACCCAACCCCTGTGTTGAGTCCCCTAAGTCATATGCACGTGATGCAAGTAAGCGTTCCTACTAGGGATCCGGCATGAAGTCAAGTTATTCTAGGTTCAAATGCTAGGTGTATGTTCTAGACTGTGTACCCGAGCGGACAACTCGAGTCAAGGAGGGGGCTACGTACCGGGGACCCGCGGGATCGTCCGGCTTAGTAACTTGTCCGGCCTCTTTCTTATTTCAAGGTATGACACTAACAGAATAGGGAGTCTCAACCAGTAAGCACATCCCCAGAGGTGAGAAGAGAAGGGTTTCGACATAGTTTTATATATACAATTCAAATAATATCAAAGCGGCAAAGCATTTAGCACATTGAGCAGAAAACATGTAGGAAAATCAGATAAAGCCAAATAAAACAATTATTCTAAGCTTGAATTCTTAAACCCTGAACCGAAGTTTTGGGTTTGATTCCCCAGCAGAGTCGCCAGAGCTGTCACACCTCCTTTTTTCGAGCTTATTAGGCTTTTACTACACCCCGAGAAGGGTATAATAAAGAAGGAGTTTTTCCACTTAAAGGACAACCGAAACGGGATTCATTTATTTATTTAAGATTCAGAGTCGCCACTTGGGAGATTTATGGTGTCCCAAGTCACCGGTTTGAATCCCGAATCGAGGAAAGGGTTTGACTCTGTTTAACAGTCGCGAACCAGAAATCCTAGTAAGGAATTCTGTTAACCCGGGAGAAGGTGTTAGGCAATCCCGAATTCCATGGTTCTAGCACGGTCGCTCAATTGTTATATTTGGCTAAAATTGATTTTAATACATGTCAACCTACAGTGCAATTTTAAAGTTATTTATCGCTTTTTGTCAACTATTTTATTTAGGAAAGTGAACGTCCTTTAAGAACATGTTTTCGGATCACATCACATGAAATGCACCCAGATCCTTGACATATTGTTATTCAACGTTATCGGATTTAGATTTGGGTCGCATGAAATTCACACCCGTATTAGGAAGGTAAGATTATTAAAAATCGCGTCTAAATCATCTATCGTGTTGTTATCTTTTGGGAAGGCCGTGAAATTTGCTAAACGGTCTGTCCCGAATACTAAGCATTTCTGAATTAAGTAATTAATAAGGGCCCCGCAATTGTATATTTGATTTGGCGAGGCTCATCTCATTTTTATTATTAAAGGCCAGGCCTAGAGCAACTATATTTTCTATTTTTGTTTTTGTCTCTAAAAGAAAATAAAAGGATCTCAATTAATTCACACTAAAACTCGGATCTTAAGTTCAAGTCCGGGTTCGAAAAAAAGGGATAACCTTTTAGCTTGAATCTGCTACCTAACGCAAAACCCGAATTTATTACTAAATCAATTTTCTGTTTGGTAAGATTAGCATTAACTAATAACCACAAGTCTAGGCCCTTTGTAAGATGGCCCAAACGGAGGAAAACAGTATGAGAGACTCTTATTTGACTGGGCCTGTTAATAACACAACTGGGCCCAATATTGGTAAACATTTTTCAAAGTCTGATTTTAGCTTTAACACATTAACAAATGCAACAATTATACTACAACAACCACTGGACTGGCCATGTTGACTCATACGTTGAGTCAGAACAATCTACCCAATATTTCAATGTTTCAACTAATTTTAAGTCTGAATTTCACGTTTAAATCTGGATTTGTATACCTTTAATAGAGCGAATGCCAGTGTTTCGAACTTAATACCAAAACTGTGTTAAATCCCTCGCAAGTCATTGGTAGATTCCTTTGGGCCTAGATTTAATTGCAACTCAATACTTATTAGTGCAACACCAAATTTTATGCAAAAGAGAGTTTACTAAAGCTGTAATAAACCACTACATTAGACAAATGGCTATTTAAACAATCTAAAGAGGCTAAGCTAATAATTGTTGAATCTACTGTATCTATACTAAATAGTTTTACCAACGCAATTACACAAGCAGTTTTAGAAATGGCTATAGCTAATTTTGCTCGTAAAACAGAACATCAATTATAGTTCATACAGTACTGTTATTTCAAATTAAGCAAATGTCCAATTAGCTATTACAAATTATAAAATGATTATCCAGACAACATTACGAATGGAGCGACAATGCATATGAATTATCTGATATTCCTCCACAAAATAGCACTCATACATATGGCTTTCATCATCGCAACACTTGAAATTCTTTAAAAATGTACCTGGAAAGCGATAAACAAGTAGAAGAAGAGGAGATTAGCCGCAGCAAGTAACAGTGCCAACCACAAGTAAAAATAGCAATAATCAGGATCACTTTCGAGCCAAATTAGACTCATAAACCCAGGAACTCATCACATTAGCATATCACAGAGTTACAACACCCCACAACTATCCCAAAAGTGCTCGAAATTAAAGCAAAAAACAATTCAAAGCTTCCACAACCAAAGCAACCAGAAACTCCACTTGACAACAATCAATTCATAGAGAATAACCACCAGAACTTGCAATTAGACTGTGAAATGCGATGTAACAATACTGTTTTTGAATTTTTTTTATTGGATGCTTGCATTTGCTTTGGATTTCAGCAGAAATTAACATCTAATAGATGAAGTTTGAGCTTAATTTCAAATGCTTTTCAATGAAACAGTGCTTTCCTTTGGATTTTTCTACTGCTGTTGGATTTTTGAAGGTTTTTCAGATCTAGAATAGAGAATTATGATCTCAAATTTTGATTTTTAGATATGAAGTTTGGAAGATTTTTTTTTGGGGGAATTTTGGGGTGCCAAACTTGTGAAACAAGGCAGAATGACTGCCTATTTATAGACACACTTGGGAGGGAATTTCAAATTTTTATTTTACCTTTTAGTCCCTATGTTATTTCTGCTTTTCACCTTTTATTTCTGACTTGTTGCACAAGTAAGTGCAATTATTTATCTAAAATCTACACTAAAGTCCACTCTAGAAGGTTCTATCCCCTTACAATCCCTATTCTACCCCTGCTTCATTGCAACATTTACCATTTCTAATGAACCTGCCATTTTCCTATGCCCAAATTACCCCTGAGGTTCCCTGAAATTACTACCCAACCACAGCCCTTTTACCCTAGTTAAACTTCTAACAGCTATAACCAATTCCAAATAGCAAATTAAGAAAATACTAGAAACTAAAATCAATGAAATCAAATATACATTTAAACAGTGTTTGAACAAAACTAATACTGATTTAAGCCAAACAAAATTAACCACAGTAGCGTGAATTAAACAGCATCCAAAATTAAGAACTTGAACGAAACTAATCTAATTATTTAATTTACCAAATCAGAATTAAGAATAACAGATCGACAAAGAGGAACTAATCATGAGCAAACCAGTAATCAATGGCCAATTTATGAATTACACATTAACCTAAACGAATTAATCACAGGTTTTTTTTTTTAAAAAAAAGGAGGCAGTAGAAACGTACTGATTTTGCCTTTTAATCTTGACTGCTTTTAATCTTGTTGCGTTATTTGGGCACTCGTCATCAACCCGAACTTTTGAAAACCCCAAAAAGGTCCAAACTCTTCAAGACCTTGATCCAAAATTGTGGACGTTGTGAACGGACTTGGGAATAATAACTTGAGGATTCATGTGAAGGAGCGTGAGGGGAATATGGGGTATGAGTTTGGTAGGGTTTGGGTGGCAGCGCCGCCGTAGGCGGTGGCGGCGGCGCCTAGGGTTTGGGGAATTTGAGGCATTTGGTCGTGATTCGGAAGGCACTAATGATGGATGTGGGCTGGGTGAATGAAGGAGATGGTGTAGTGGAATTTTGGGCTTGATTGGAGCATGGCCGCCGCCCATAAGGCAAATTCCGGTGGCGGCTTATGGATGCAGAGGCGAGATGACTTTTTAGGGTTCGATATTGAGACGGAAAAAGGGGGGTATGATTAATCCGACATATGTATATTGAACATCCTAGGAGAACCTCGTCCATTAGATTAAGATTCAAGGGCCGTGATTGATCGTCAAAACGACGTCGTTTGCCCATAGAAACGGACTGGTCAAGGGCTGGAGCTTGGGCCTGGGACGGGTGTCTTATGCTTGGGCTAGGATTGGGATAATTTCAAAACTGGCCCAAATTTCTTAATTGTTTTCCCCCTTTTAATTTTGTTTTCTTTTATTTCTTTTTGCTTTTGCATTAATTTTTATTTTTGTATTTTGTATTTTTTACTTTGTATTTTCTGATTTTGTAAAAATTAAAATAAAACCTAATTAAACTATTTATATCCTAAAATCAATTATCAATTACAATTGCCTAGGAACTAATTTGTTTGTGATTTTCTTTAAATTTCTCTAAAAATGAATTAATACCTGATTAACACTAAAAAATAAAATTAAAATCCTAAATGCAAATGCATATTCTGTATTTTTATATGACTTAACACGCACAAAAAACATGCAAACAATTAACACAAAATTCACTAAAAATTGTAAAATAAGGAAAAATCTTTTGTTCGAAATTAATGGGAATAACTCATATATAGGGCAAAAATCACGTGCTCACAGGACCAAGTCACGATCCCCAATGGTGCTCTACTCCACGCTCATATACGGCGTGCAAGACACCTCAATACAACATTATGATGTGCATATCCAGGGTTTCAAACCCTCAGGATATCATTTACAAGTATTACTCACCTCGAATCGGTGAAATCTCTAGCTCGCGATGCCTTTGCCCCTCAAATCAGCCTCCACGCGCGTTGAATCTAACCAAAATCAGAGCGAATACATCACAATATGCTAAGGGAACAATACCCAAAACAATCGAAAAATATCAAAAATCTCGAAATTAGCAAAAACTCGAGCCCCAGGCCCACTTCTTGAAAAATCAGGAAATTAACATCACCGGATTCCTTATCTCGCCACGAGTTCATACATACCAAGAACTCTCAAATTCGAGCTCAAATGACCTATCAAATGCCCAAATCAAATTTCAAACTCTCAAGCCCTAGTTCTTCAATTTGGCTATATTTTCATGAATTTCAAAGACGATTTCACAATATAATCATGTGTTTAGTTCATAGGACTTACCTCCAATCACTTCCCGTCAAAACCCCTTCAATTCCCGTCCAAAAGCTCTCAAGGTTGCTCAAAATGGAGAAAAAATGGGTTTGGTTCGCGGATGAAATATTTTTAACATTCTGTCCGGGTACTGTAGTTAACCCTATGCGATCGCATTAGATCTCCTGCGATCACATAGAAAAAAAATTCCCGGGCACTGTAGCTAACCCTATGCGATCATATAGAACAAAATTCCTAGGCACTGTAGCTAACACTATACGATCGTAACAACTTCTATGCAATCGCATAGAGCAAAATTGCTCTGCACTGACTGCTGCATTTCTGCAGCAATTTCCAACCTCAAAAATTCCCGTTAGCCATCCGAAATCACCCCGAGACCCCCGGAACCTCAACCAAATGCACCAACATATCTTAAAGCATCATCCAAACTTGTTCCAATCATCAAAACACATCAAATAACACTAAAATTATCAATTCTCATCGGACTCAAGCCTAAGTTCTTTAAAAACTTCCGAAACACGCATTCAATCAAAAACCCAACCAAACGATGTCCGAATGACCTTAAATTTTGCACACACATCCCAAATAACATATCAAAGCTATAGAAACTCTCGGAATTCCATTCTGACCCTCGGATCAAAATCTCACCTATCAACCGGAATTCGCCAAAATACTAACTTCGCCAATTCAAGCCTAATTCTACACCGTTCCTCGAAAATAAATTCTGATCACACTCCTAAGTCACAAATCATCCTCCGAAGCTAACCGAATCATCGGAATCACATCCGAGCCCTATAACTCATAAGTCAATGTCCGGTTGACTTTTCCAACTTAAGCCTTCCTTAAAGAGACTAAGTGTCTCATTTCTTATCAAAACCAATCCAAATCAACTCTCGCACACCACATACCGATAACGAAACATGAAGAAGCAATAAACAGGGAAAATGGAGCAGTAACACATGAGACGAAGGGTCGGGTCTTCACATCCTCCCCAACTTAAAGAAACGCTCGTCCTCAAGCATAATCAGAGTTGTTCTAGAAGCCAACCAATAGCTGAATGATCTTACCAAGCATATACCCGGGGTGATCCCACATCACCCTATATCACATAGGTCCGACAACACAACATAGCTGAAATTACCTAATCTAGTCTAGCCCATAAACCATAGAACTACCTTTTCACTTCTGAAACCATCAATACGATCACAACCTCACACCTATACTTTGAATAGTCCTGAACCAGCTGTACTAACCCATACTTGCAACCTCAGGTGAAATCATATGATATACCACATGATCCAAGCACTTGAAATGATAACTTCCATTCACGGTAGTTACCCACAACAACCAAATACCCATAGAAAACCTCTTATTTAGCTAAAGTCTCATTCCAACACTTTCATATACTGCCAACGATAAATGAAACATGTAGCAAACCGTAACCATTTCTCAGATCAATCATTCATGAAGCCACTTCCCTTTTGACTAATACCATAGCAGATTTCCGAACCAAACCTCGATATTATCCTTCCAACAAGCTGAAATCAAATCTTTTCGTATTCATTAATGACTCCAATAGTCACCTTGAATCCAGCACATCACTCTGGTGATATGACACCGCAACACAGGCCTAAGCCACAACTTGCATAATACACGCACTAATGAGGGACGATCTGAACATACTCATATCATGACAAATGACTCAAACGAAAGAGTTGTACCTCAAGCTCATCAGTACTATTACAACACAAGGCTGAGACCCTGTCTCACATCATGGAAATAGAATACCTGAATCTACCCTGAAGGGTCATACCCCCGCGTGGCCTCGCCACAATGCGCGATCCTACCCAAACAATGTTACACATGAAACATCTCAAGTCGACATGCTCAAAATCGACAGCCACGCATAATTTGATGTCTGAAACCAAAGCAATTCCTTGCACCCACAGTGAAACAAATAACATACGACACGCAACCCGATAGGTCATAACCAATACTCCATTTACCGAGCAACACTCAATTACTCTTCCCGCTCGACTCCCTCTATAAATCCTCAATAGAACCACACCACATGTGTCCATATCCAACAAATCATAATGTCTCACAGCACAGAAAGCAACTCATAGATCCCCCCCAAATCACTAAAAATTTCAATAATGATCGAATTAACCTATCCCTCAACAATAAAACTCGGGGCTAAACAAGCTAACTCGAGCTAAATACGTTGCCACATCGGCCTGCCAACGAACTCAATATGAAGAAGCCTGAAGCTGCTCCTTCCACTACTATAACTCCTGCCGGAGCTGTACGATCCGGTGTCTGGTACTAAATAAACACCAAAATCCACAACCTCGCCCCGCGACATGCCCGGCCACAAGAACGCATCCGAAAAAGTCCCTTAATACTGAAACTGAATCAATGGTAGAAACCTCTGCACTGACGTCCATCACGAAGGCCCAATTAAGAAAAGAAATCCTCCCAGCCGTCCGCTGGTCTTCGAAATACAAACCACTCTGCTAGAACATAATCCGATGCACCTCGCCACGCAACCTGTGGCATTTTCCGACATAGCCCATAGCACAATAGTCTAGAATAACCCAACACTGAGACAACCAGTCTACACCCCAATATCATATCCAAAATCTAATATACCAAGCAAAGAAAGATCAACTCGGGCCTCCAAATCCCAATAGTCGCTAACGGTACCAACATACACGATCCACAACCACTACATAGTCTGTACCTGAGAACTCCCAATCTCCAACTCCATATAGCACATGAATCACCATACCTGGTCTCAAATTCCTCCGTATGAATATATATCACACCTCAAGTACCCAATCATTCCACGGATGATGTTCCAAAATTCCCCTGTGCCATCAACAAAATCAGATATCGACAATTGATCTAACAAGAAAGCATCGCAATACTACCGAAGTGCCATCAATTTAATCACTTTGCCCTTTTACTGAAACATATACCCTCGTCAAATCACTATGATTAGTAATACCATTTCCTTAATCATCTAAAGATCATTCACCCTAATCATCTGAAACTACCCTGCTGCTTAAGAATTTAATGACTTTCCATTTAGAACTGGATCGTAACCTTACACACACGAATCCCAATCCTCAACAACATATCGCATATAACATACCACCCTAGGATAACATGAGAACTCCATCTCCCTTCCTAACCATAAACATTTACGTACTCAACTAGTCAAGAACTCTCCATTGGTCCCATCTAAAAGAAAAATCACTACACATCACATGCTTCGCATGCCCACAGAAATATACATCTCCAAAACGCGGTAAAACCCAACAAGAACTCTCTCCCAATTCCATTTGCACGTGCTAAACTTCCAGGACTAAATCCTTCTATCCAAATCGAGCTAAGCAAGCTGTCAGAACTCAAGAGCTTTGCTGCACAATACCTGCACGAAATCATTGCCTCGAACACACACAAGGAATTAATCACATCCTTACTATAACGATTCGGTCCGCTATCAAGCTATTCCATCTATCTAATTTCCCTTCTGATTCATCATCAACTTGATATTTCTCCCTTATTGTAGTACCATAATTCCTCAACACAGGCTTACCACGCGAGAACCAAGCATGAACCACACTGTCCGAAACCCGTAAGCCACTGAACACTCTCTCTCGAATATCCCTAAAAACACCACATTCCGCAGTACTTTATCCTGAAGAACTTCCTGTAAATCTAAATCCGTTGCCGTTACCTTCCTAACACTAATGAATAGAATCCCATAATTAACATAGAAATACCACAAATCTGAACCCCTCACAATGAAAATACAGTTTCTAACCATACATGCAACTTTAAGATACCCGATTGTTCCCTGTAGACTCTTGAACACATTAGAACCATTTTCAAAAGTCATTCTCTCTTATTCAAACTGCAACTTAGTTGACCGGACGAACAGAACCACCTGTGCCTCATTGGCACGCTGATTCCGTAAAATGAAATCCTCATCCCAATACAGCCAGGCGAGTCTCCGTTCTATGCGCCGAGAATTCTTTACCAACAACACGCTAGACATTCCGTGATTCTCATACTCTATGAAACATAATATGACCTCTATCACAATTTTACTTCACTCGTTCCATCCTCTGCTCAATTTCTGCGACCGAAACTGATTCGCCAACATGCCTCAAACCGGTACCAACGTAGCACATAACTGTGCAATTAGCTAATCAACAGCCATATATCAGGACACACTCAACAACTCATAACACTTTTACTCTAATGATACCACAATGCCATAGTGAGATTAAACTCAATTCATCTACAAGTTTGTGAATACACAGATCATCTGGTATTGTAATCCTCTACAAATCCCGCATTTACCCCCAAATCATTTGAGTCCACCCTCTTGAGCGACCCGAATTTTCAAATTTCAACACGTACCTTTCAGTTACACGTGAGATCTTCTAACATACACATAAGGATCATACCACTTAAGAACACTCCGCAGGAGATAACCCACCTTCTTCGCCTCAATTTAGTACTTCAGCATACCTTCCACCATCGTATATGTTACACAGTCAATTTAGTCTTCCTGAGTCTGAACTCATACCGCCAAACATATTGCACTTTACTTTCCAACTAGGAGACACGAAAATATTCTTCATGCACCCCTAATTTGGGCTACACATAGAATCACAACAGGACTCGAACACTTAACAGTTCATCTATTATCCAGCAGACTTCTTCGTCACTACCAAGTCATACAAATACACCTCGCAGGACTAATATACTCATCACATGGATATCCAGCCGCCATTGCGGATAATAAGGACAATACTGAACATATAAGTTCAAAACACTTGCTCACACGATCAGCACCTTAGTGCTCAAGCCATAGGCAAGATCCGGCCTCAAGTCCTCCAGACTGGCCTAACATCAAATCACGGAGATTACATCTCGCCCTTTGATCGGGGAATCACAAGCCATCAAGACACATATAATACTGAGCGCTCATGTGCACATATAGACGTGTGGAGGGAATTTCAAGAGCTATATCTCAAGCTGAATCAAGTATGCACGATAAGAATTCCAAGAAGGTGAAGTTTTTTCTGAAGGTTCTGCAGCCTCTCGAAGATAAATATAAACGTCTCCATATTGATCCGCGAGACTCTGCTAATCCTGCTCATGAATCGTGAGACCTAGTAACCTAGGCTCTGATATAAACTTGTCACGACCCAATTTCTAATCCCCGTCGTGATGGTGCCTCTCGTGAAGATAAGGCCAGCCAACAGAACAACGACGCCTCTTTCAAAATTATTAAACATAAATGAATAGATAAATACAACTTAATGACAATAATAATCGATATCTACAACCCAACACAGCCCGATCGGGGAGTAACAAGTCACGAGCATCTAGAGAAGTCTAAACACGACTATAAGGCCAATAATACATAGAATAAAGTTTAAAAATCGAAAGATGAAGTCCGGTGCCGCAAACGCCGGCGGTCACCTTGCTCAGCTAGGATAACAAAATCCTCAATCAGCTCTAACCCGCTACCGGGTAACAAATACCTACAACTGCACTCGAGGTGCAGGGAGTAAAGTGAGTACTCCAACTCAGTGAGCAATAAAAGTAAATAATAACTGAGCAACAAGAAATCACGTAAGGCACTCCGTCATGATATATATAATAGTGCAACCCTTTGAGAAAACATAAAAACCATGAAATCCTTTAGAAAATACTTGGGCTTAGTTAAAACCTCTTTTGAAAATATATTTTTCAACAGTTAAGCAAATGAATACAAAATAGATAGTGCAAGTCAGCACATAAGTCAGCCCCTCGGGCACATCACTCTATTAACAAATAACACCAGGGTACCTGATAAATAGTGCAAGAAGTAGCATGGATGCCAATGAAATGAGAGTGCTGGATGTCATGACACGTAATACAAACAGGAACCAATGCATGAGTGCAATGCAATGCATATGACCGCGGCGGTGCGCAGCCCGATCCATTTGGGTAACCATGCTCACTGTAGGGGTTCAGACTCCGGAGGGGCTCCTACAACCCAAGCGCAATATCAATATAACACCGCTACGGCGTGCAACCCGAGCCATCCCTATATCCAGAAATCACTATAACACTGCTGCGGCGCGCAGCCCGATCCATGCTCAATCCAGAAATGCACATAGACCACTTGGGCAATATTAAAATGATAGTTCTCAGCTCAAAACATCAATAAAATATTCTTTAAGTTTTCAAATCTTAGAATAAATGGCTGAGTTTGCAAAAAACAGTATTAAAACCCTTGACCGAGATCAAATAATATGCAAAGTAATGCAAAATCAGTGATATCAATCCCTGAAGGATTCACATAGTTGGCACGAAACCCAAACATGGCAATCAGCCCAAATTATGATGATGACAAGTAGTTTCAGTCAAATACGCGATAAAAAAAAATCAACAACCGGGACGGACCAAGTCACGATCCCTAATAGTGCTCTACCCTACGCTCATATCCGGCGTGCAATTCACCTCAATACAGCACTATGATGTGCAAATCCGGGGTTTTAAACCCTCAAGATATCATTTACAAGTATTACTCACTTCGAACCGCTGAAAACTCTAGCTCGCGATGCATTTGCCCCTCAAATCGGTCTCCACGCGCGTCAAATCTAACCAAAATCATAGCGAATACATCACAATATGCTAAGGGAATAATACCCAATTGAAAACAATCGAAAAATATTAAGAATCTTAAAATTAGCAAAACCCGAGCCCCGAGCACACTTCTCAAAAAATTAGGAAATTAACATACCAAGAAATCTCAAATCCGAGCTTAAATCGCCGATCAAATGCCCAAATCAAATTTCAAATTCTCAAGCCCTAGTTCTTCAATTTGGCTATATTTTCATGAATTTCAAGGATGATTTCACAATATAATCATGTATTTAGTTCATAGGACTTACCTCCAATCACTTCCCGTCAAAACCCCTTCAATTTCCGTCCAAAAGCTCTCAAGGTTGCTCAAAAATGTAGGAAAAATGGGTTTGCGGATGAAATGTTTTTAACATTCTGTTCGGGTACTGTAGTTAACCCTATGCGATTGTATTAGATCTCCTGCGAACGCATAGAACAAAATTCTCGAGAACTGTATATAACCCTATGCGATCGCATAGCATAAAATTCCAGGGTACTGTAGCTAACACTATGCGATCGCAACACCTTCTATGCGATCGCATAGAGCAAAATTGCTCTGTACTGACTGCTGCATTTCTGCAGCAATTTCCAACTTCAAAAATTCCCGTTAGCCATCCGAAATCACCCCGAGGCGCCCGGGACCTCAACCAAATGCACCAACATATCTTAAAACATCATCCAAACTTGTTCCAATCATCAAAACACATCAAACAATACTAAAATCATCAATTCTCATCGGATTCAAGCCTAAGTTCTTTAAAAACTTCTGAAACACGCATTCGATTAAAAACCCAACCAAACGACGTCCGAATGACCTGAAATTTTGCACACATATCACAAATCACATATCAAAGCTACATCAACTCTCGGAATTCCATTTTGACCCTCGGATCAAAATCTCACCTATCAACCGAATACTAACTTCGCCAATTCAAGCCTAATTCTACACCGGTCCTCCAAAATCAATTCTGATCACACTCCTAAGTCACAAATCATCCCCCGAAGCTAACCGAATCATTGGAATCACATCCGATCCCTATAACTTATAAGTCAACGTCTGGTTGACTTTTCCAACTTAAGCCTTCCTTAAAGAAATTAAGTGTCTCATTTCTTATCAAAGCCAATCCAAATTAACTCTCACACACCACATAGCGATAACAAAACACGAAGAAGCAATAAACGGGAAAAACGGAGCAGTAACACAAGAGACGACGGGTCAGGTCGTCACAGCCATACTTACCTTAAATTCGTCCCTTAATGATACTACAACGATTCAATATACTTAAGCAACTTCAATCTAGAATATAACATTCAATAGGGCCAATATTAGAAATAAATAGCCCTATTATCAAACATCTTGTAGGCATAGATATTTCACCTCATAACTATAGTATTGGTTCCTCCAACTATCACCATTAACCAACAATTCATCCCACCATTAGTCTTTAACAACGTATACTCCTAACATGTCACGACACAAATCCCGGTCATAATGGCGCCCAACATGATTGCTAGGCAAGCCTGACCATTTGAACACTCTCAACCCAAACACAGAATCTCATTACCATTTGATTAAGTTAATTTAGCAGTTAACAAGATTAATAATCCAATAGTAAATAGAAACCACACGGCAAACCAGAATAACTGTCAAAACAACTCCCAACAGACCTAGGGTCACTAGTTTAGAGCCTCTAATACAACTGAGTAGCAAAATCGAAGCATAAAAGAGTCTAGGATGTGAAATCAAAAGAGATAAGGGGAGGAGTCGGGTCCTGCGGATGCCAGGCAGCTACCTCGACAACTTCTGAGATAATATGTAGAGCAGCAACAATGCTACTAAACCTCTGGAACACCTGTATCTGCACACATGGTGCAGGGAGTAAAGTGAGTACTCGAACTCAGTGAGTAATAGGCATATATAATGACTGAAAATAAGAATTCACGAAATACCACAATGTAAATCTATAACCAGCAATTTAGCATAATTAACGGTGAAATAACGACAAAATAATGACAGATAGATCAGATAAATATCAATGCATGAATGCAATGCAATGCACATGACCGCTGCGGCGTGCAGCCCGATCCATTTGGGTACCCGCGCTCACTGTGGGGGTTCAGACTCCGGAGGGGCTACTATAGCCCAAGCGCAATATCATCATAACGTCGCTGCGGGGTGCAGCCCGACGCATACTCAGTCCAGAATATGCAAATGAGCCACTAGGGCGATGTCAAGTAATAGCTCTCAGATCCAAACATCAGAAAATGTAGTTTAAGTTTTGAAACCTTAGAAGTATGACTGGACATTCAAATAGTGTTTAACTCAGGACTGAAATCATTTAACATGCTGAGTATCATGGAAACAATGATAATAATCCCTAAAAGATTCAAGTAATCGGCACAAAGCCCAAATATATCCATAAAATCTAAGTAAGATGATTACCAATCAATCTCTAGTCAAGAACACAGTACGAACATCACTCGGGACGGACTAAGCCGTGGTCCCCAATCACAAACGATCCCGCATCATAGAGTACGTGTCTCGCCTCAATATAGCATTACAATGCGATATACCGGGGTTTCAAACCCTTAGGTTATCATCTACATCTATTACTTACCTCAAGCCGGCCACAAGTCTAGCTCGCTATGCCTTTTCCTCTCGAATCAACCTCCTCGCATGCCGAATCTGATCAAAACCACAAGGAATACATTACTATAGATCAAAGAAACATAACCCAATCGAAAAGACTCGAAAAATACCAAAAATCACAAAGTTGGAAAAATCCGAGCCCCGGGCCCATTTCTCGAAAAATTACAAAATTAACATCACCTGAGACCTCGTCTCACCACGAGTCTACACATATCAGATTTACCAAAATCGAAGTCCATTTGACCCTCCAAATTCCAATTTTAACTGAGAATTTATCAGACCCTAACTCACCCCCTTTTTGATGAATTCCCACCAATTTACATGTTAATCCTACCATAAACTTGAATAATTAGGCCAAGGGACTTACCTCCAATCGATTCTCAGTCAAAACCCTCAAAAAATCTCGACCAAAGTTCTCCAAGTCACTCAAAAATATTGGAAACTACCTCTTGCTCACGGATGAAATATAACATTTAAACTTTTTCATTTCTGCGGACCCCTTCCGCTTATGCAGGACCGCTTCTGCGGCCAAAACCCCGCTTTTGCAGTCTTCATTAAAAAATCCAACTTCTGCTTTAAGACTATGATTCCGCTTTTGCGGAGCGCCCAAAACCGCTTCTGTGGCTAAATGTCCGCTCCTGCGGACCCGCTAATGCGAACCACGTTCCGCTTCTATGGAACTTCTCAACTCCACACGAAAATTGCTTCTACGCTCCTTTACCCGCTCCTGCAGAACCGCTTTTGCGGTCCATTTCCGTAGAAGCGAAAATACTAGATGACAGCAAAATGAACATGCAGCAAAACGTCAAAACTCTCGTTTAATCACCCGAACTCACCCCGAGGCCCTTGGGACCTAAACCAAAAACACCAACACAACATAACACCTCATTCAAACTTGTTCCAACCCTCAAAACACATCAAACAACGCTAAAACCATTAAATCACATCAGATTCAAGCCTAAGTTTCTTAAAACGTCTGAATTGCACATTCGATCAAAATCCCGACCAAAACACCTCCGAATGACCTGAAACTTTATACACATATCCAAAATCACCTAACGGAGCTACTGCAACTTTCGAAATTCCATTCCGACCCTCGGATCAAAATCTCACCTATCAACCGGATTTCGCCAAAATACTAACTTCGCCAATTCAAGCCTAATTCTACACCGGACCACCAAAATCACTTCTGATCACGCTCCTAAGTCACAAATCACCTCCCGAAGGTAACTGAATCACCGGAATTCACATCCGAGCCCTCTAACTCATAAGTCAACATCCAGTTGACTTTTCCAAACCAAGCCTTCCTTAAAGAGACTAAGTGTCTCACTTCCTATCCAAACCAATCCAATTTGACTCTAACTCACCCGATGACAATAATGGAACATGAAGAGACTGCCTGCGCCACGCCAGTGCAGATGGATAGTATTTGACCTAAAGCCTCCTGGAGACCAGGAATCATAATGGGCATTGCCGGTGCCTGAACAGGTGCTGCTGGAGCATCTACAGCTAGAGGCTGGTCCTAAATCGGGGCAGCTGGTAGATCTGCAGGTGCTGCCCTCGCTGGTCTACCTCGACCACAACTGCACCCACGGCCTCTAGTGGGTGGTAATGGTGGTCATCCGCCACGTCCGGTAGCACGGGTTCTCGCCATCTACAAGAGAATAGAATGTAAAAGTTTAGTTCTCGGATCAACAAAGCCGCACGATAAGAGTTTCAAGAATATAAAGTGTTACCTAAAGGTTCTGCAGCCTCTCGAGGATAAATACAGACGTCTCCTTACTGATCCGTGAGAATCTACTAAACCGGCTCATGACTCGTGAGGGATAGTAACCTAGGCTCTGATACCAACTTGTCACGACCCTAATCCCGGTTGTGATGGCGCCCAACACAATTTCTAAGCAAGCCCATTTGAACACTCTCAACCCAAACACAAAATCTTATTACCAGTTGATTAAGTTAACTTAGCAGTTAACAAGATTAATAATCCGATAGTAAATAGAAACCACACGGAAAACCAGAATAACTATCAAAACAACTCCCAATAGATCTGGGGTCACGATTTTAGAGCCTCTAATACAACTGAGTAGCAAAATCGAAGCATAAAAGAGTCTAGGATGCAAAATCAAAAGAGACAAGGGGAGGAGTCGGGTCCTGCAGATGCCAGGCAGCTACCTCGACAACTCCTGAGATAATCTGGAGAGCAGCAACAATGCTACTAAACCTCCGGAACACCTGTATCTGCACACATGGTGCAGGGAGTAAAGTGAGTACTCGAACTCAGTGAGTAATAGGCATATATAATGACTAAAGATAAGAATTCATGAAATACCACAATGTAAAGCTATAACCAGCAATTCAGCATAATTAATGGTGAAATAGCAACAAAACAATGACAGGTAGATCAGATAAATATCAATGCATGAATGCAATGCAATACACATGAGCGCTGCGGTGCGCAACGTGATCTATTTGGGTACCTGCACTCACTGTGAGGGTTCAGACTCCGGAGGGGCTCCTACAGCCCAAGCGCAATATCATCATAACGTCGCTGCGGTGTGCAGCCCGATCCATACTCAGTCCAGAATTTGCAAGGGAGCCACTAGGGCGATGTCAAGTAATAGCTCTCAGCTCCAAATGTCAAAAAATATAGTTTAAGTTTTAAAACCTTAGAAGTATGACTGGACGTTTCAAACAGTGTTTAACTTAGGACTAAAATAATTTAATATACTAAGTATCATGGAAACAGTGATAATAATCCCTAAAGGATTCAAGTAATTGACACAAAGCCCAAATATATCCATAAAATCCAAGTAGGATGATTACCAATCAATCTCTAGTCAAGAACACAGTACGAATATCACTCGGGACGGACTAAGTCGCGGTCCCCAATAACAAACGACCCTGCACTCATCATAGAGTACGTGTCTCGCCTCAATATAGCATCACAATGCAATATACCGGGGTTTCAAACCCTCATGTCATCATCTACATCTATTAGTCACCTCAAGCCGACCACAAGTCTAGCTCGCTATGCCTTTTCCCCTCGAATCAACCTCCTCGCGTGCCGAATCTGATCAAAACCACAAGGAATACATTACTATAGGTCAAAGAAACATAACCAATCGAAAAGACTCGAAAAATACCAAAAATCACGAAGTTGGCAAACCCCGAGTCCCGGGCCCACTTCTCAAAAAATTACAAAATTTACATCGCCGGAAACCTCATCTTGCCACGAGTCTACACATATCAGATTTACCAAAATCGGAGTCCATTTGACCCTCCAAATTCCAATTTTAACTAAGAATTTCTCAAGCCCTAACTCACCCCCTTTTTGATGAATTCCCACCATTTTACATGTTAATCCTACCATAACTTGAATAATTAGGCCAAGGGACTTACCTCCAATCGATTCTCAGTCAAAACCCTCAAAACATCTCGCCCAAAGTTCTCCAAGTTGCTCAAAAATGGTGGAAACTACCTCTTGCTCGCGGATGACATATAACATTTAAACCCTTCTGTCCACAGTCATTTTTTGCTTCTGCGGTCCCACTTCTGCTGCCAAAACCCCGATTTTGCGGTCTTCATTTAAAAATCCAACTTCCACTTATGCGACTAGGATTCTGCTTCTGCGGATCGCCCAAAACCGCTTCGGCGGCTAAATGTCCGCTCCTGCGGACCCGCTAATGCGAACCATGTTCCGCTTCTGCGGAACTTCTCAAATCCACATGAAAATCGCTTCTAAGCTCCTTTACCCGTTCTTGCGGAACCACTTCTGTGGTCCATTTCCGCCGAAGCGGAAATACCAGATGACAGCAAAATGAACCTGCAGCAAAACTTCAAAACTCTTGGTTAATCACCCGAACTCACCCCGAGGCCCCCGGGACCTCAACCAAAAACACCAACACATCCTAACACCTCATTCAAACTTGTTCCAACCCTCAAAACACATCAAACAATGCTAAAACCATTAAATCACATCTTATACACATATCAAAAATCACCTAACGGAGCTACTGCAACTTTTGAAATTCCATTCCGACCCTCGAATCAAAATCTCGCCGATCAACCGGATTTTGCCAAAATACTAACTTTGCTAATTCAAGCCTAATTCTACACCGGACCACCAAAATCACTTCTGATCATGCTCCTAAGTCACAAATCAGCTCTCTACGCTAACCAAATCACCAGAATTCACATCCGAGCCCTCTAACTCATAAGTCAACATCCGATTGACTTTTTCAAACCAAGCCTTCCTTAAAGAGACTAAGTGTCTCACTTCCTATCCAAACCAATCCAATTCGACTCTAACTCACCCGATGACAATAATGGAACATGAAGAAGCAATAATTGGGGAAAACGGGGCTGTAATACAGAAGACAACGGGCTGGGTCATTACATAACATCACATGTGTGATAAACCATTCACACCCAACCACAAAAATTCCATCAAATAATCACCTTTAATACCCTACCTTGTTCATGTATTTAAATTGGGAATTTATGGCCTCCAATCACCATACCATAAGTTGTTATACATGATTCATACTCATAATTCCATAATAACTCGATATATGTAAGCCTAAGGTGTAGTATTACCTCTTGTAGACCAAATCTTGAAGGACAACTCATGTTGTAACTAGTGATTGAGAAGTGAAATTACCATGAAAACACACTTAAAAACTCACCTTAGGTGTGCAATTGGATGCCTTGGTCGAGTTGGGGGTGTAGAGGAAGCCCTAAGCTTGAGAAATGACTCAAATTCTCTTATTTCCGGTCCTTAGGTGTATTTAGATGCCTTCTACTAGCGCGGTCGTGTATCTGGTTGTGCTAAAGTAGTGCGATGAAGGTAGAATACTTCGCAATATGTGCATCCACTAGCGCGGTCGCGTACCTGGCGCGCTAGTGACACATGCCCAGTAAAATGGTCATAACTTTCTGTATACACCTCCAAATGACAAACGGTTTGTTGTGTTGGAAACTAAACTCAAAGGGCTTTAATTTTATAGGTTTTTTATCAAAAAAACCCTTATATAGCTAGAGATATGATCATCCAAAATGAGGTCATGTGCGCACTCATCTACAACTTTCGTCTAATATGAAAATTTCCAACTTGGCTTAGAATTATGCCTCTCCTTAGACCCCAATTCACTTCTAATATGAATTATACGCTTATCAACATATCCAATTGATATCCATCATATCATTAATCCTCATTTTCACACGAAATAAAATAATTAGTCTACCTTGGCACGACGAAATCATAAATTACTCAAAAAAAAAATTCCGGTGCCTTACACATACGGTGCGCAGCAATAGTTCGGGACCTAGTCTTCAGTCCATGAGATTTCTGAGGTAGTCCTGCAGATGTCCGCAGTCCCGGCATCTCCTCTATCTTTTTTTATGATCTGTTTCCTTTTGTACCCGAGACAGACTTTATTTCTTGTTTCAGACAGTTGTATGTAAAAAATCTTAGATAGTCCATGAATATTGTGACACCAGTCTTGGGTAGAGGCATATGTGGATTTTCCTCGTTATTTTGGTTTACTTCGTTTAAGTCTTCCGCTAAATTGTAAATTTTGATGTTGTTTAGTTATTTATCTCCTATTAATTTAATTGGTAAACGTGGATTTAAAACAAAAGTCTTATAGATTCTAAATGTGTGGTTTTCCTAGCTTCCACGAGTAGGCACCATCACGACCCCTGAAGGTGGGAATTCCAGGTCGTAACAAGTTGGTATAAGAGGCTACAGAGTTAGGAAAAGTTTCACATTTGTTCTTTCTTGTCGTGCGGTTTGGTTTCTCAAGGCTAGTTGAATTTCTACTCTGTTCTTTTGCAGATGGCGAGAACATGTGCTTCCTCATCTACCAAACAGCAGTCCGAGGCCCAGGAAGCTCCTACAAGGGGCAGAGGGCGAGGTCGAGGCCGTGCTAGAGGCCGAGGTAGGGGCAGAGCTCAGCCCCGAGTAGCAGCACCAGTGGCGGAGCCTCAGTTTGACTTTGACGAGGAGGTTCTGGACCCAGCCCTAGCAGTTCCGGTGGGCCCAGCTCATGTCCCAGAGGGGTTTATTGCTACTCTAATTCTTCAGGATGCTCTAGTCTGATTGGTAGGTCTTATGGAGAGTGTCGCCCATGCAGGCTTGCTTCCTGTAGCACTATGAGCACGTAATTTTTACCCTATATTAATTACTCCCATAAAATATCAAAAAATAATTTTCCCAATTTTTTTTTACAATTTATAGGAATTTTTGTAGAATTTTGTTAATTACTTGCATTATTGTGCATATTTATTTTCCATTAAAAAATCAAAAAATACCAAAAAATACCATGCATTGCATTTAGAATTTGTTCATATTGTAGGATTAATTTATTAGTTAATTTCTTCATTAAAAATGAAAATCACAAAAAGGCCATTTTTACATTATTAGCTTTAAAAATTTGGATTATCAATTTTTCTCTTTAATT
Source organism: Nicotiana glauca (assembly GCA_026770625.1). Lineage (NCBI taxonomy): Eukaryota > Viridiplantae > Streptophyta > Magnoliopsida > Solanales > Solanaceae > Nicotiana > Nicotiana glauca. The sequence goes on from MU756909.1 coordinate 149,374, forward strand.
AATTAAAGAAAGAAAAAAAAAGAACAACAAAAAAGAAAAAGAAGATTGAAAAGGCTGGTTTTAAATTTGATTGGGCCAAACACTTTAAAAGCCCAAAGTTTTTCCTCCCTACCTAGTCCAAATCGGGTCGACCCGACTCGACCCGGATCCCATCTCTAACCTAGAATACATTAAAAAAAAGGACCCTAGATCTTAAGACGAGGAGAGAAGCACAGCTGCGCAGAATACAAAAAAAAAACCACCCAATATAGAGCTTCATCTTTGAACGAAGAGGAAAAATCTAGCAACAACCATTTTTGAACAAAAAGGAGCACCCTTATCATCTTCATTTCCAAGCAACACACAGACCCTCACTGCCGATCGTTCTTCTTCAACGGAACAGCGACGAACTTGCCGGAAAGCGAGCTGAAAAGACCACCGGCAGCTCTTTACCCACCTCATCGACCAAAGACTTTTCAGCTTCTCTTTCTTCTTTGAACCCAGATACACACAGCTACGTATTCGACTTCTTCTCACTCCCTTAACAGCGTCACGCATACATACAAATAGAGGTGGGAAGGGAAGGTTTTAAAAATCATTAATCTACTTCTCTCTTGGTTCAGTTTCTGTGAACAATCTAAGAATCCGAACAGGAAAATTAGTTGAGCCCCTTTCAATTTTGGATTTTAGTTTGATTTTAATTTCAGAAACATAAAAAAAAAATTGTTTGCTGCTTCTTAAATCTGAAGAGATGCGTGCCAGTCTCTAATTTTGATTTCCTCTCGTGGAGTTTGATTTGCACTCAAGTGAAGTCGAGGTTACTGAAATATAGAGGAGGGCGTCGGGTTGGTTTAGCGTGCATGAGTTTGACTGGTGTGGAAGTTGTTTTTGTTGAGGTTTCCGGCGAGACGTTCCCGTAAGGATCTTGTCCGTGGTTTTGACATCTCGGATTCAATACAAAGGTCTATTTCTGTCCTTCTTCTTTAATTAGTTCAAGAAGTATATTGTTCTACTCAGTTGTTTTGGCTTGAATGAATTAGTATTTTTGGTAAGTTAGTTATTATGTTGGATTAATTTTCAATGTTGATGTTGTAGTATCTAACGAGCTTACAGAGTAAAGAAGTTTCTATGGTCTTACTTGGGGTTAAATTCATTTTAACTCCCAACTATGCCACTGCGTATAAGCTTTTCACTTGAATTAGTTTCTGTCATTTGCAGCTTGCATAAATCACGTTCAGCTTAGTAGTTAAAGTTGTATTCATTCCCTTATTGAGCATGTTTTAGGATTGGTCTATTGTCCCCTTTTGGTGGTACATGTGGTTAATATCATCGATAAATTTGTACTAATTTGTTACTTGTTACAGTGCATATGAGTTGTTTCTTTTGTGGTAAACTTGTCTTACGGGGGCAATAGCATGAGAAATTAATTTATAACAGGTTTCTACAATGAATTAGTGGCTGTCCATGTCATCCCGCCTTGATTTCATTTAACCCCCCTTTTGAGACCATTTTGTTCTGTCGATATCCATCTATTCACGCCTATAATCTTGGTCTAGTTTCAAGTCCTAGTTATTAGTAGTAATTTCAAGTACTAGTTTTAGTAATTTAATGAATTGGAGGTGAGCCATATTAGGTGACACACATAGTTTATGGCCCTTCGAAATCTAGTTTGAATTCCTTTTTTTGAAATTTGGATCGAGGTGCGCCATGCCGAATAAAATTGTCAAATGCTTGGCCCTCTTTAATTATGTCTTTAAAATATTTAGAATTCGAGGCGTGCCATTTAGCTAATTTCCATGGCCCTCGTAAAGTTAACAACGCGTTAGTCACTTTAGGCATGTTATTTAATAATATTACCCTTCCTAAGCTCGGGTGCACATTTATGTAACCCAAATACACGGGTGCATTTACGTTGTGGTTCGAGACGTGCTTTAATAACATTGCAACTTTCTCTAAAAATAAATAAAAGCGGTTAAGAAGTTAAAATTTACACATAGGTTCATAATTGTATAAAGTCAAATAATTAAGCCAGATATGACAAGCACCAGCCACTTCTCAGGCTGGAGGAAGAGCCCAGACTCTTGCTACTCGTACTCCGGAGCAGGTAGCTCCCCTGATTCAGACTCCGGCAATTCAGCCAGTTAGATCAGCTCAGCCGGGCGTGGTAGCCCAGGCCGGTGATGGAGAAGTTATGTCTGTCGATGGTTTATGGAGATTGGATAGGTTCACTAAGCTTTTCACTACTACCTTCAGCGGTGCATCTACCAAGGATCCTCAAGATTATTTGGACAGTTGCCACGAGGTTCTTTGGAACATGGGTATAGTTGAGACCAATGAGGTTGATTTCACTACATTTCTCTTGTCTGGATCCTCCAAGACTTCATGAAGGGATTATTGTTTAGCTAGACCAGCAGGATCGCCAGCCTTGACTTGGGGGCAGTTCACACAGCCATTTCTGGAGAAGTTTCGCCGTATTATTCAACGAGAGGCCTATCACAGAAAATTCGAGCATCTCCAGTAAGGATCCATGACAGTCACCCAGTATGAGACCAGGTTTATTGATTTGGCTCGCCATGCTCTTATTATACTTCCCACTGAGAGGGAGAGAGTGAGGCGTTTTATTGATGGACTCATTCAGCCTATTCGTCTCACGATGGCTAGAGAGCCTGCAAGCGAGATATCCTTTTAGGAGGCGGCCAATATGGCCCGGAGGATTGAGATGGTATTATCGTAGGGGGTGGTCACAAGGCAGACAAGAGACCCTGTCAGTCAGGTAGATTCAGTGGTGCATCGTCTTGCGGTAGAGATTCGTATGATAGGGCTCATCCTCCTAGGCCCTTCCAGTCAGCGCTCCAGGTTTCTCACGGTGCATCAGGTGGATGTGGTTTTCACGGGAAGTATTCTGATCAGCAGCCCTGCAGTGCACCATCAGCTCCTATTAGTGTACCGCCGCTCCAGAGCTTCTGGGGTGGTCATTTAGGCCGCCAGGGTTAGCCTCAGTTTCATCTACCATATAATTTTGGTGGATTTATGAGTGTGGTGAATATGGTCACATCAGGAGGGCTTGCCCGAGGTTAGGGGGTACTTAGTTGCTGCAGCATGGTCCCCGTCCTACGATTCAGGCAGCAGATGTTCCACAGGTCACCCAGCCAGCTAGAGGCAGGGGTAGAGGTGCTAGCGGTGGAGGTAGAGGTCATAGAGGTAGAGCTCAGACTGCCAGAGGTAAAGTCCAGCCAGCAGCAGGGCATCCTAGAGAGGTAGATTAAAGTGGTAAGGCCCAGCCCCGATGTTATACCCTTCAGGCCAGGCTCGAGGTAGAGGCTTTAGATGCGATTATTATAGGTACAGTTCTGGTTTGTGATAGAGATGCTTCAATGTTTCTTGATCCGGGGTCTACGTATTCGTATTTGTCATCTTATTTTTCCCCGTACTTGGTCATGCCTAGTGATGCCTTGGGTATTCTTATTTATGTGTCTACACCGGTGGGCGATTCTATCGTGGTCAATCAAGTCCATCGTTCTTGTGTTGTGGTGATTGAGGGTCTGGAGACTCATGTAGATTTGTTGTTTTTAGACATAGTTGACATCGATATTATATTGGGGATGGACTGGTTATCACCCTATCACGTGATCTTAGACTGTCATGACAAGACTGTGACCTTAGCTTTACCGGGTATGCCTCGTTTGGAGTGGAGAGGGACTCCTGGTCATTCAACCTGCAGTGTTATATCATATGTGAAGGCTCGGCGTATGGTCAAGAAGGTGTATTTGGCCTATTTAGCCAATGTTCGGGATTCCAATGGTGAGGTTCCCTCTATTGATTCTGTGTCTGTTGTTTGTGATTTCCCTGATGTTTTTCCTTCAGACCTATCGAGTATGCCACCTGACAAGGATATTGACTTCTGCATTGATCTGGTTTCGACCACTCAGCCCATTTTTATCCCGTCGTATCGTATGGCACCGCCTGAGCTTAAGGAGTTCAACGAACAGTTGCAGGATTTGCTTGAGAAGGGTTTCATTAGACCCAGTGTTTCACCTTGGGGTATGCCGGTGTTATTTGTCAAGAAGAAGAATGGGTCAATGAGAATGTGTATTGATTACCGGCAATTGAATAAGGTAATGATCACGAATAAGTATCCATTGCCGAGGATTGATGATTTTTTCGACCAGCTTTAGGGTGCTAGAGTATTTTCAAAGATTGACTTGCGATCTGGCTACCATCAGTTAAGGATTAGGGCATCCGATGTCCCTAAGACAGCTTTTTGCACTCGGTACGGGCATTATGAGTTCTTGGTAATGTCATTTGGGTTGACAAATGCCCCAGCAGCTTTCATGAACTTGATGAACCGAGTGTTCAGGCCTTATTTGGACTCATTCATGATGTTTTCATTGATGATATATTGATATATTCCCGCAGCCAGGAGGAGCACGAGCAGCACCTCAGAGTGGTTCTTCAGACTCTGAAGGATAGTCAGTTATATGCAAAGTTCTCCAAGTGTGTATTCTGGTTGGGTTCAGTTGCATTTCTGGGTCACGTTGTATCAGCAGAGGTTATTCAGGTGGACCCAAAGAAGATTGAGGCAGTCAAGAATTGGCCTAGACCAACTTTAGCTACAGAGATTCGGAGTTTCTTGGGTTGGTAGGCTACTATCGATGGTTCGTGACGGGGTTTTCATCTATTGCTGCCCCGATGACCATATTGACCTAGAAGGGTGCCCAATTCAGATGGTCGGATGAGTGTGAGGCGAGCTTTCAGAAGCTCAAGACAGCTCTGACTACGATACCGATGTTGGTTTTGCCCACAGGTTCAGGGCCTTATACAGTCTATTGTGATGCATCCCGTGTTAGGCTTGGAGTAGTGTTGATGCAGGATGGCAAAGTCATTGCCTATGCTTCGAGGCAATTGATGATTCATGAGAAGAACTATCCGGTTCATGATTTGGGGTTGGCAGCCATAGTTCACGCATTGAAGATTTGGAGGTACTATCTATATGGCATGGCATGTGAGGTGTTCACGGATCACAAGAGTTTTCAGTACTTTTTCAAGAAAAAGGAGTTGAATTTGAGGCAGAGGAGGTGGTTGGAGTTGTTGAAGGATTATGATATCACCATTCTATATCATCCGGGGTAGGCCAATGTAGTGGCCGATGCTTTTAGTAGTCAGCCAGTATGGGCAGTCTTGCATATATTTCGGTCGGTGAGAGGCCGCTTGTTTTGGATGTTCAGGCTTTAGCTTATCAGTTTGTGAGACTGGATGTTTGAGAACCCAATCGTTTGTTAGCTTGCACGGTTGCTCGTTCTTCATTATTGGAGCGTATCCGTGATTGGCAGTATGATGACCCCATTTGTGTGTCCTTAGAGACACGGTGCAGCGAAGTCATGCCAGGCATGTTACCTTAGATGATGATGGAGTTTTGAGGTTGCAGGATCGAGTATGTCTGCCTAATGTGGATGGGCTTCGAGAGTTAATTTTGGAGGAGGCCCATAGCTCCTGGTACTCTATTCATCCGTGCACCGTGAAGATGTATCAAGATTCGCGGAAACATTATTGGTGGCGTAGAATGAAGAAGGATATCGTAGCGTATGTGGCTCGTTGTTTGAATTGTCAGCAGGTCAAGTACGAGCATCAGAGACCTGGTGGTTTATTTCAGAGGATTAAGCTTCCCGAGTGGAAGTGGGAGAGGATTAATATGGACTTCATTCCTGGGCTTTCGCTGACCCGGAAGAAGTTCGATGCAGTTTGGGTCATTGTTGATAGGCTGACCAAGTCAGCGTATTTCATTCATGTGGCAGTCTCCTATTCTTCTGAAAGGTTGGTTGAGATCTATATCCGGGAGATTGTTCGCCTTCATGGTGTGCCTGTATCTATCATTTCGGACCAGGGTACGCAGTTTACCTCATGCTTCTGGAGAGCTGTTCAGAGTTGGGCACACAGGTTGAGTTGAGCACAGCATTTCATCCCCAAACGGATGGTCAGTCCGAGCGGACTATTCAGATTCTGTAGGATATGCTCCGAGCTTGTGTTATTGACTTTGGAGGTTTGTGGGATCAGTTTTTGCCCTTAGTAGATTTTTCCTACAATAACAGCTACCAGTCCAGCATCGAGATGACTCCTTGTGAGGCTTTATATGATAGGCGGTGTCGGTCTCCGGTTGGATGGTTTGAGCTGAGAGAGGCTTGGTTGTTGGGTACGGATCTGGTTCAGGAGGCCTTGGACAAGGTCGAGATCATTCAGGACAGGCTTCGTTCAGCTCAGTCTAGGCAAAAGAGATATGCAAACCGCAAGGTTCGAGATGTGGCTTTTATGGTTGGTGAGTGGGTATTGCTCCGAGTGTTGCCTATGAAGGGCGTGATGAGGTTTGGGCAGAAGGGCAAGCTTAGCCTTACGTTCATTGATCCGTTTGAGATTCATGATCGAGTGGGAGAGGTGGCTTATAGACTTGCTTTGTCGCTGAGCTTATCAGTCGTACATCCAGTGTTTCATGTGTCCATGCTTCGGAGGTATCACGGCAATCCAGCCCACGTGTTAGAGTTCAGCACTGTCTAGTTGGAAAAGGACTTGTCTTATGAGGAGGTGCTGGTAGCTATTCTAGGCCGATATATTCGTCAGTTGACATCCAAGAGTCTCCCTTATGTTCGTGTTCAGTGGAGAGGTCAGCCTCCTGAGGCATCGACTTGGGAGTCTGAGTTCGATATGCGGAGCCGTTATCCCCATCTTTTCCCCGACTCAGGTACTTCTTTCTTCTATTCGTTCAAGGACAAACGGTTATTTTAGAGGTGGAGAATGTGACGACCCGAAGGGTGATTACCTATATTAAATGAATTATGTGCTTCCGAGGCCTTAAAAGCGTCATATAGAGTCACCTCGATTTATGTGCGCAGACCGAGCACACAGCCGGAAATCTTAAATATGAAATTCTGTGAAAAATGCTAAGTTTTGATATTAAAATGAATAAATTGGACTTTGGTCAACTTTTTGGGTAAACGGACCCAAAACCGTGATTTGAAGGCCCCGGAGGGTCCGTAGGAAAATATGAGACTCAGATGTATGCCCGAAATCGAATTCTGAGGTCCCGAGAGCGAGAAATAAATTTTTTAAAGAAATTATTTTTTGAAATTTTTAAGGAAAATTGAAATGATATTTGATTAGAACGTGTTTGTATCGGGACCATATTTTGGTTCCGGCGCCCGGTACATGTCTTATATATGTTTTAAGTACTTCCTATAAAGTTTGGTTAAATCGAACGTGGTTTGACGTGTTTAGGACTTAATGTTCTAAAAATTAAAACTTGATGAAGTTTTGGGAAAATTCATGATTTTGAGGTTTGATTCCTTGTTTTAGAGGTTATTTAGGCGATTTGATCGCACTGATAAGTTCATATCATGATGTTGGGTCAGTGCATGTGCTTGGTTAGGAACCCCGAGGGCTCAGAAGTATTTCAGAGTGGTTTTGGACTTATGAAAATTACAGGTTCCAGTTCTGGTATGGTCTTCTTTGCGTTCGCGGGAGAACTCTTGCAAACGCGATGAGTAAAATTAGCTGAAGGAAATTTCTTTCTACGCGAATGTGTTGACCAGGTCGCGAACGCGAGGCTGCGGGGGCTATACCTTTACGAATACGTCCATGGCTTCGCGAACGCGAAGGCAAATGCAAGCCTGGGCAGGGGGTGGGGTGCTAAAGCTACGCGAACGCGGTCACTTGGCCGCGAACACGAGGGCTTGGGAAGATTGTTCCCCGCGAATGCGAAGGGCTTTCCCTGAACGCAAAGGCTTGTTAAGCTTGACTCATCACGAACACGGCCAGCCTGTCGCGAACGCGATGAGTATTTTTGCCCAGTGATTTTTAAAAACCAAAAACAGAACCTTTACGGGATTTTTACAAAATTTCCAAACTTTCTTCTTCTCCAAAGCATTAGGGCAATTTGTGAAGAATTTTCTCTCCGTAACTTCTTGGGTAAGTAATCTCCAACTCGTTTTCGTCCATTTTCATCAACATCTATTGAAATCCTAGACCTAGAACATGTAATTAAGGGTAGAAATTAGAGAATTGGGTAGAGTTAGGGCTTTTTATTTTTTCTTGATTTAGACCTCGTTTTGGGGTCGAATTTGAAAATAAATTATATATTCGGGCTCTTGGGCGAATGGGTAATTTTATTTTGGTCCGACCCTCATGTTTTGACCAAGCGGGCCCGGGGTCGATTTTTGAGTTTTTGGAAAAAAATGATGAAAAAGCTGTAATTAGGCATTGGGTTCATATTGTTTAGAATTCATTGATGTATTGAAGTCATTATTGTATAGATACGATTGAATTGGAGTCGAATTCGAAAGGAAAGGCACTTGTTGAGGATTGAGTTGGCCGTGGAAGTTCGAGGTAAGTGTTCGGTTTAACCTTAGCTTGAGGGATTAGGAGTTGAATCATATTTGCTATGTGTTTCTTGTGTAGTACGACGTATAGGCATGGTGATGAGTATCTATACGTCGGTGTCGAGCATGACCGTGAGTCTTAAATTGACATTATTTGTATTCTTGAATAATACTATGGTTGAAATAGTGAGTAGACCTGTGATATTGAGTAAAGGCTTAGCTTATTTTCATGGAAGTTAACTATGAGTTAGAAATGGTGATAATAGAAATGATAAAAGTTGAATTAAGATTGGTTATAGTTGGTTCTCCCTTACCGGGATGAATATAATTGTACTGTTGAGTTCCCTTGCCGGGATAAAGTATTTTGTGATTACTATAAGCTATATAATTGGAACGAGTTACGCACCACAATATTTTCATTAATGTTAACATATATGGATAAGGTTGCACGCCGCAACATATATATTATATTGGGTCGGGTTGCATGCCGCAACATATATATTATATTGTGTCGGGTTGCACAGATAATATATTGGATCGGATTGCACGCCGCAATAGATATATATTGTATTAATTGAATCAGGTTGCACATCGCAATAGTTATATTTATACGTACAGATCAGGTTGCGCGCCGTAACAGTAGTGTTATCATACTCTTTTAGACATTGTGATGTTCCTTCATATTTATTCTGTTTCTGTTAAGTTGAACTGTTTCCCCGAGGCATGTACCCCCTCCCTTTTTAACTGCTCATTACTTGTTTATTTTTTTGCAATATATTGTATAACAGGTCTCTCTGGAGTCTGGTGCTAGACACTTACCAACACATGGGGTCGGTTGTGCTGATACTACACTCTGTGCTCTTTTCCACAGATCCAGGTACTGGAGCTGCATACGGTGCGCAGCAGTAGTTTGGGAGCTAGTCTTCAGTCCACGAGATATCCGAGGTAGTCCTGCAGACGTCCGCAGGCCCAGCATCTCCTCTATCTTTATTTATGATATGTTTCCTTTTGTACCCGAGACAGACTTTATTTCTTATTTTAGATAGTTGTATGTAGAAAATCTTAGATAGTTCATGAATGTTGTGACACCAGTCTTGAGTAGAGGCATATGCGGATCTTCCGCTAAATTGTAAATTCCGCTGTTGTTTATTTATTTATCTTCTATTAATTTAATTGGTAAATGTGGATTTAAAATAAAGTATTATGGATTCTAAATGTGTGACTTGCCTAGCTTCCACGAATAGGCGCCATCACGATCCCTGAAGGTGGGAATTTCGGATCGTGATAAATACATATATTAATAATAATAGTAATTCAAAAATGTATCCATTGTAAAAGGAGGATAAGCGGCCTAAATACTTAATTCTCTTAATATTATACCTAAATACTTAAGGCACATAATATTATTTTAATAATAACTTTTCTCGATTTAAGTTTCTTTTCTTTTCAAACAACTGAATGAAACAAAAGATAATCTCTTTTTTATTTTGCTCTTCTATAAAATATAGGTATTGACAAGATGCTTGAAGTGATATAGCATTATAACGCTAATGACTAATTTTTACTTATTTATTTTAAATTTAATCTTATTTGATTGGCTCATATTTCAAGTTTAATATGGAACAATAATGTCAGAAGGTCTAATATTCATTATAGACTTCAAATAAGGTGTGTTAACTTGCTTTCAATCTCAACAATATAATAAATATTGAAAAGTTAGAGACATATGTTTTTCTAATTTAAAGAAAATTTTTTCTATTTTAAATATTTGCATAATACAAAATGATAATTACTTTTCCTTTTTATATTTTTCCTGACGATTTTCTTGAGTTGTTTCTTCATGTTCACAAAATGACGTTACTTTTCCCTTTATTATCATGAAGATATTGTTAATTTTGTTCTGTTAGCGGAATGACATACCTTTTTTTTTCTTTTTAATTTTTTGAAAATTTCTTTAAATATAATTTCTGGTTTGACATTTCAACAACCAAACTTCATCTATAAAAAAATTATAAACTAAATCAAATATTGAATTTTCCCCCAAAATTAAACGTTAATTGTGCTACTTAAATTATTGTGGTATTCAAGCTCAATATAAATATTATGAAAAAATGTGTAAAAGATAACTAAATTAGTGAAGAGCTAAAGGGCAAAAATTATACCTCAAAAGGGTTGGCTTCTGAAAAGCTCTCGTATTTATCTAAGCATAAATGCAAATGAACTTCAAGGAGATCCACCAATTAAGAGGGACCCGCATTTTCCTTTTCTATGTTAAGAGAAAGTGAAGCAAGTTGAGCGTGTGGAGAAAGATTATGTGGGACCGAGGTGTATTTGGAGATGTTTGGAATGACCTAATTACTCTCTGAACAGAGAGTTTGCCTGATTATTCTTAACTTGGGTTTTTTGGCAATTCACTTGAACTAGAAGCTGCTCTCTATTCCCATTTCTAAAGAGCAGTAATAAAGGAAGTGTAATGATCGGATTGGTCGTTTTGCATTTTCGAACCCCGTTCCTCTAAATAATACTTTTCACACTTGATTTAGCTAATTTATGACTTGCGGGGATGGGTGGTTCGGAAGTTAGAAGAGTCTGAGCGAGATTAAGCCTAGTTGCTTCTTTAAGTTCCTTTAAAAAGGCCAAGTTTGACTTCGGTCAATATTTTAGAGAAACGGACCCGAAATCGTAATTTGACAATTTATAAGGGTCCGCGGGAAAATATGGGACCTGGGCGTATGTCGTGAATCGAATTTCGAGGTACCTAGCCCGAGTAATAAATTTTTATGTAAAATTGTTAAGTTTAAGTTTCAAAGAATTAAATAAACTAAGAAATCAATATTTTCATAGGTATCGGGATCGGATTTCTATTCCGAAACTTGGTACACTCCGAAATATTAATTAAGACCTACCCGTAAAATTTGGTGTCAATCCGAGTAGTTTAAGGGCGTTTTGACCCGTTGAAGGAGAATTAAGAACTTTAAGTTCAATGAATTGATTCATTTGGTTTTAGAGGTTGATTCCTCGAATTAGCGTCGTTTTGAGTGTTTCTAGGGTTCGAAAGCCTCATGATTTCAGACTTGTCGGCATGTCCGGGCGGGGCTCGGGAGCCTCGAGTGTCAAATGGTCGAGGTCCGATTGAAGTTGAAAACTTGGGAAAACTTCATCTGCTGCTTCTGTGATAACCGCTTCTGTGGCTCTTGGACCACAGAAGTGAGACCACAGAAGCGGTCGTTTGATTGCAGAAGCGATGTGGGGCAGCTCAGGGAAAATTGTAGAAGCGATTTCTAGACAGCAGAAGCGGTTCCGCATAGGCGGCTTCTGGACAGCCGAAGCGGTACTTCCATTCTGGGCTAGGACCACAGAAGCGGCCCTTTTTTCGCAGGAGCAGATTCTGCAGAAGCGGAAATTCGTCCGCTGATGCGAAAATTGCTGGGACAGTGGAGTTCATTAAATACGAACCCAACCCCATTTCCTTCATTTCTCATTGTACATTTGGGCGATTTTGGTGATTCCAAAGGGGCGATTTTAACATAACATCACAAGGTAAGTAATCCCCACTCATTCTTAATTTAAATACATGAATATTAGATAGATTTAACACTAATAATTAAGTAAAATCAAAGGGGTTAGGACTAGACCTAGGGTTTTCATGAAATTAAGGTTTAACCACATAATTAGCTATGTAATGAACTAGAAATCACATTAGTGATCCTTAGGTTATAGAGAATAATTTTCTTCGAAAAATATCGGGATCCGGGCATGTGGTCCCAAGATCGGAATTTAGGAAATTTATGGGAAAGGTTGCGAAATCACATAAATAGTTAGAATTCAACCTTGTAAGCCCCTATTGACTAATCCCTATATTGTTTAACTAGTTTGTGCACTTTCAGCTTCGCTTTGAGGTTTCGGGCTTGTTCTTGATAGTTGGAAGTGCGCTTCGGAGCAAGATGAGTCTCCTTTCTAACCTCGTGAGGGGGAATTATCCCATTAGGACTAATAAATGATAAATTGCTATTTAATGCGGGAGCTACGTACGCACTAGGTGACGATAGTCCGTGCGTAGATACTATGATATTAAATGTTTGGGTAGCTTAGGACCCACATCATGCTTAATGTGAGATATCCATTGTTTGAATTATCAAAATAATCTTTTATGATATGTTAAGAGACTAGAGAAGAATGAAAAGTGATCATACGAATATTGTTGAACCTTGTAAGGATTTCCTTGTGTATAAATGATGCCTTTGTGTGCATTCTTAATGTTTTAATTGATATTTGTGGATGGGGCCAATCGCCTCGGTGAAATAGATGCATCTATGGTACGGGCTGCTCGACCCTCGGCAGTGCACAATTTATATTCTGTTGGAGCGGGTCGTCGACCTAGGCATTGTTGCGCATTATATATATATACACATACATATATGCTCGAGCTTAGACCTTTCATGATTTATTGCTAATTTTTGTAAAAGAGGAAAAAATGATAAAGAAAACTGTGATTAAGAGCATGATTATGACTTCCATGATAACTGTCATACAAATAAACTACTTATGATCTAAATTGTACATCATTCTTGTAATGTTATCTTGACCTAGTGGGTATCAAGTCGAACCCTCGTCTCTACCTCTTCGAGATTAGGCGGGATACTCACTGGGTACATATTGTTTATGTACTCATGCTACGCTTCTGTACTTAAATATACAGGTTCTGAGGCCAACTCACCTGGTTAACGATCGGGCATGCGCCAGTGAGCTGCGGCAGAGACTTCTATGGTGAGCTGCTTCACTTTCTACGCCGCTCAGCCGCCGGATGGAGTCTTCTTTTGTATTTTGCTGTCTTTCTTTATTTCAGACAGTAGGATAAAGGTGTTTTGTATATTCTACTAGATGCGCATACTTGTGACACCAGGTCTTGGCACACACTTTAGTAGACTAGTTTTGGGGTTGTAATATTTTGTCCTTGTATGGATTACTATATCAGGTTTCTGAAAACCCATTTTGGGATGCTTATTCCCCTTCTTAAAAATAGTTATGTTGTTAAACTTAAAAATGTCTTCCGCACTTGGCTTGCCCGGTAAGGTTGTTGGGCGCCATCATGACCTGTTATGAAAAGGGGTCGTGACAACATGGTATCAGAGCACTAGGTTCACATAGGTCTCACAAGTTACGGGCACACCTAATAGAGTCTTGTAGATCGGTACGGAGACGTCTGTATTTATCTTCGAGGGGCTATATGGTGTTAGGAAAGACTAATATTTATTCATTCCTCATCGTGCAGTGGTCAGTGTACTAAGTTTCCTCTTCTATTCTCTCACAAATGGTGAGGACTCGTACCGCCGAAGTTCCAGACCCGGGAGGAGCTGCTCCCCTCATTGCTAGAGGCGGAGGTATAGGCCGGGGGAGGGCACCGGCCAGTGGTAAGGGGCGAGAGCGCCCCAGAGCCATTCCAGTCATACCACCAGCAGACCCGGTGGGGGATCCCATTATTGAGAAGCAGGGTGAGGTACCTGCAGCTGTGCCTACCCCGGCAGATTTCATGACAGCACCAGGATTTCAGGAGGTCATGGGCCGTATGCTTCGGTTCATGGACACTATGACTCAAGCTGGTTTATTTCCAGCGGATCCAGCTACTTCACAAGTAGGAGGGGGAGCACAGACCCCTACTGCCCAGGCCCCAGGTCATACAGCCGTAGTTTATCAGACCCCGAGTGCACTACCTGCAGATGGGGTTCAACCAGTTACTGCAGTGACACCCCAGCCAAGGCCAGCTGTGGACGGCGATCCGCAGAAGCTGTTGGACAGATGGACCAGGTTGCGCCCTCCAGTCTTCGGGGGTGAGCGTTATGAGGATGCCCAGGATTTCATTGACAGGTGTAGGGATAGACTGCACAAAATGAGGATACTTGAGTAACATGGAGTTGACTTTACCACTTTCCAGTTGGAGGGCAGGGCCCGTAGATGGTGGCAGTCCTATGCTCTTAGCAGGCCAGCAAGTTCTCCACCCCTCACTTGGGGTCAGTTCACCCAGTTATTTCTTGATCGATATATTTCACCCTTTGGGAGGGAAGGGCGGCGTCATCAGTTTGGGCATTTACAGCAAGGCCAGATGTTAGTGACCGATTATGAGGCAAGATTCTCTTAGTTGTCTCGCCATGCACTTATGATACTTCCCACAGAGGCATAGAGGGTACGACGATTTGTTACGGGATTACATCCCACTATTCGGAACAATATGGCTTGAGAGGTGGAGATGAACATAGGTTATCAGCTTACAATTGAGATTGCTCGTAGGATTGAGGGTTACCATCTGAGGGGTTTTGAGCAGATGCAGCAAGAGAAGAGGGCCAGATTCTCCGGAGAGTTTAGAGGCGCCTCAGCTAGGGGTAGAGGTCACTTCAGGAGGGGTCAGCACAGTAGGCCCCCAGTTTCAGCACCATTACCTGCTCGGGATGCTCCAGCATGCTCTTATTTCAGTGCCATGCCAGCGGGTTCTTATCGCCCACCAGCCGTTCACGGTTCTTCCAGTGGGTGTTCAAGTCCTCCAGATTCTTCCGGTTCTTATCTCAGTGCTATGCCGGAGAGTTCATACCGCCCGTCGGCCATTCAGGCTTCTTCTAGTGGATCTTCTATTTTTTGGAGTCATCCATCTGGGCAGCAGGTCGCCTCACCATGTTGTTTTGAGTGCGAAGACCCAGGTCACATACGGAGGTATTGCCCCAGGCTTCGAGGCAAGGCTATACAGCAGAGACAGCAGCCCATAGTTCCAGCACCAGTGACCTAGCCACCTAGAGGTGGAGGACAGACCGGTAGAGGTCGTCCTAGAGGTGGAGGCCAGACAGGGAGAGGTCAGCCAGATGCTTCTCAGTCGGGTGGAGGCCAGGCAGCCGGCGCTCCAGCCAGATTCTATGCTCTCCCAGCCAGGCCAGATGCATTAGCCTCATATGCCGTTATCACAAGTATTATTTTAGTCAGCGGTAGGGGCACTTCGGTATTATTTGATCCAGGATCTACTTATTCCTATGTGTCCTCTCTGTTTGCTCATTTTCTGGTTACTTCTCCTGAGTTAATAGGTGTTCTTGTTCATGTGTCCACTCCTGTGGGTGATTGTGTGGTTGTGGATCAGGTCTACTGGTCCTGCGTGATTACTTTCTGTGGTTATGAGACTAGAGCAGACCTTCTGTTGCTTGAGATGCTTGATTTTGAGGTCATTTTAGGCATGGATTGGTTATCCCCATATCATGCCATCCTTTATTGTCATGCCAAGACTATTTCGCTAGTTATGCCAGGATTGTCGAGATTAGAGTTGAAGGGTTCCACAGCTGATACGCCTAGCAGAGTAATTTCTTTCTTGAAGGCTTAGCGCATGGTTGAGATAGGGTGTTTGGCTTATTTAGCTTATGTTCGAGACACCACCGTAGAGTCTCCGACGATTGATTAAGTGCCAGTGGTCCGAGAGTTCACCGATGTTTTCCCTTTTGATCTTCCGGGCATGCCTTCGGATTGGGATATTGATTTCTGTATTGACTTGGCTCCAGGCACTCAGCCTATATCTATCCCACCGTACCGCATGGCTCCTAAGGATCTGAAGGAGCTGAAGGAGCAGTTGGAGGAGTTGCTTGCAAAGGGGTTTGTTATGACCAGTGTATCGCCTTGGGGTGCACCGGTGTTATTCGTGAAGAAGAAATATGGGACTATGCGGATGTGCATTGATTACCACCAGTTGAACAAAGTCACCATCAAGAACAAGTAGCCATTGCCCCATATTGATGACTTGTTTGACCAACTGCAGGGTGCTAGGGTGTTCTCGAAGATTGACCTGAGGTCAGGGTATCATCAGCTGAAGATTTGGGATTTAGATGTTCCGAAGACTGTATTCAGGACTAGATATGGACACTACGAGTTCCTGGTGATGTCATTTGACTTGACTAATGCCCCAGCGACATTTATGGATTTGACGAACATGGTTTTCAAGCCTTATATTGATTCTTTTGTTATCATCTTCATTGATGACATCTTGGTATACTCGCGTAGCTTAGGGGAGCACCAGTAGCATTTGAGAGTAGTGCTTCAGACCTTGTGAGAGCAGAAGCTAGATGCTAAGTTCTCCAAGTGTGAGTTTTGGCTAGAGTCAGTGGCATTCTTGGGGCATATAGTGTCAGGATAGGGTATTAAGGTGGATCCTAAGAAGATTGAGGCAGTTCAGAGTTGGCCACGACCTACTTCAGTGACGGAGATCAGGAGTTTCCTGGGGTTAGCAGGTTACTACCGACGATTTGTGCAGGGCTATTCATCTATTGCATCACCTTTGACCAGACTAAACCAGAAGGGTGCCCTATTTCATTGGTCCGATGAGTGCGAGGAGTGCTTTCAGAAGCTCAAGATTGCTTTGACTACTGCACTGGTTCTTGTATTTCCCTCCGGTTCGGGGATGTATACTGTATATTGCGATTCTTCTCACGTCATCTTGGGATGTGTATTGATGCAGGAGGGGCGAGTTATTGCGTATGCTTCACGACGGCTGAAGGTCCATGAGAAAAATTACCCTGCGCATGATCTAGAGTTGGTGGCAATTGTTCATGCTCTTAAGATATGGAGGCATTATTTGTATGGGGTGTCATGTGAGGTTTATACAGACCATCACTTATTTAGGTAGAGGGATTTTAATTTGAGAAGGCGCAGGTGGCTTGAGTTACTAAAGGATTATGACATTAGCATCCTTTATCATCCGGGTAAGGCGAATGTGGTCGCGGATGCCTTGAGCAGGAAGCCGGAGAGTATGGGTAGCTTGGCATTCATTCCTGCTGTGAATAGGCCATTAGCTTTGGACATTCAACCCCTAGCTAACAGACTTGTGAGATTGGACATTTCAGAGCCCGGCCGAGTTATAGCATGTATGGTTGCTCAGTCTTCGTTACTAGGGCAGATTAAGGCCCGACAGTTCGATGATCCGCATTTGGAGGTCCTCAGAGAGACGGTACTTCAGGAAGGTGCCAAGGAGATTTCTATTGGCGAGGATGGTGTGTTACAGCTTCAGGGCCGTGTATGTGTTCCTAATGTTAATGGCTTGAGGGAGAGGATTCTAGAGGAGGCCCACAGTTTGAGGTACTCCGTTCATCCGGGTGCCACGAAGATGTATCGTGACTTGAGGCATCATTACTGGTGGCGGAGGATGAAGAAGAACATTGCGGAGTATGCGGCTAAATGTTTGAATTGCCAGCATGTCAAGCATGAGCACCAGAGGCCAGGTGGCCTACTTCAGCGGATGCCCATTTCAGAATGGAAGTGGGAGCACATCGCTATGGATTTCGTGGTTGGGTTGCCCCGGACTCAGCGGAAGGTTGATTCAGTGTGGGTTATTGTAGATAGATTGACCAAGTACACCCATTTCATCCCAGTGGCGACTACTTATATGGAAGAGAGGTATGCTCAGATTTACATTTCGGAGACAGTGAGGTTGCACGATGTGTCGGTCTCCATCATATTAGACAGAGGCCCTCAGTTCATTTCCCATTTTTGGAGAGCTGTTCAGAGTGAGTTGGGGACCCGCATGGAGCTTAGCACGACATTCCATCCTCAGATCGACGGGCAGTCAGAGCGAACAGTTTAGATTTTAGAGGATATGCTTACAGCATGCGTGATTGACTTTGGGGGGCAGTGAGATCAGTTCTTACCCTTGGCGGAGTTTGCATATAATAACAGCTATCAGTCCAGCATAGAGATGGCCCCGTATGAGGCATTATATGGTTGGTATTGTCGTTCTCCAATCGGGCGGTTTGAGCCTGGTGAGGCTAGTTTGCTTGGTACAGGCTTGGTTCAGGATGCCTTGGATAAGGTAAAGTTGATTCAGGAGAGACTCTGCACAGCTCAGTCCAGGCAGAAGAGTTACGCGGATCAGAAAGCGCGTGATGTATCATTCATGGTTGGCGAGAAGGTTCTCTTGAAGGTTTCGCCCATGAAGGGCATTATGAGATTAGGAAAGAATGGCAAGTTGAGCCCAAGGTTTATTGGCCCCTTTGAGGTATTGAGGTGAGTTGGGGAGGTTGCCTATGAGCTTTATTTACCTCCCAGTTTATCAGGAGTTCATACAGTCTTCCATGTATCGATGCTCCGGAAGTATCATGCCGACTATTCGCAAGTGTTGGATTTCAGTACCATTCGGTTAGATGAGAGCTTGGGCTACGAGGAGGAGCCAGTTGCCATTGTTGATAGACAGGACCGCCAGTTGAGGTCCAAGAGGATTTCTGTAGTAAGAGTCCAGTGGAGGGGCCAACCAGTCGAGGAGGGGACCTGGGAGTCTGGGGAGGACATGCGAAGCCGATATCCCCACTTATTCAGTAGTCCAGGTACTTTTCTGTGTCCGTTCGAGGACGAACATTTGTTTAAGAGATGGAGGATGTAACGACCCAACTGATCGTTTTGCATTTTCGAACCCCGTTCCCCAAAATAATACTTGCCGCACTTGCTTTAGCTAATTTATGACTTGCGGGGATGGGTGGTTCGGAAGTTAGAAGAATCTGAGCGAGATTAAGCCTAGTTGCTTCTTTAAGGGCATTTTGACCCATTGAAGGAGAATTAAGAACTTGAAGTTCAATGAATTGATTCATTTGGTTTTGGGGGTTGATTCCTCGAAGTAGCATTGTTTTGAGTGTTTCGAGGGTTCGAGTAGGTACGCCTCATGATTTCAGACTTGTCGGTATGTTCGGGCGAGGCTGGGGAGCCTCGAGTGTCACATGGTTGAGGTTCAAGTGAAGTTAAAAACATGGGAAAAACTTCATCTGCTGCTTATGTCATAACCGCTTCTGCGGTCCAAGGTCGTTTGATCGCAGAAGTGGTGTGGGGCAGCTCAGGGAAAATCGCAGAAGCGATTTCTAGACAGCAGAAGCGGTCACGCATAGGCGGCTTCGGGACCGCCGAAGCGGTACTTCCAATCTGGGCCAGGACCGCATAAGCGGCCCTTTTTCTTCAGGAGCGGATTCGGCAGAAGCAGAAATTTGTCCGCTGAAGCGAAAATCGCTGGGACAGTGGAGTTCATTAAATACGAATCCAACCCCATTTCCTTCATTTCTCATTGTACATTTGGGCGATTTTGGTGATTCCAAAGGGGGGATTTCAACATAACATCACAAGGTAAGTAATCACCACTCATTCTTAATTTAAATACATGAATATTAGATAGATTTAACACTAATAATTAAGTAAAATCAAAGGGGTTAGGGCTAGACCTAGGGTTTTCATGAAATTAAGGTTTAACCACATAATTAGCTATGTAATGAACTAGAAATCACATATTAGTGATCCTTAGGTTATAGAGAATAATTTTCTTCGAAAAATCTCGGGATCCGGGCATGTGGTCCTGGGATCAAAATTTAGGAAATTTATGGGAAAGGTTGGGAAATTACTTAAATATTTAGAATTCAACCTTGTAAGCCCCTATTGACTAATCCCTATATTGTTTAACTAGTTCGTGCGCTTTCGGCTTCGCTTCGAGGTTTCGGGCTTGTTCTTAATAGTTGGAAGTGCGCTTCGGAGCAAGATGAGTCTCCTTTCTAACCTCGTGAGGGGGAATTATCCCTTTAGGACTAATAAATAATAAATTGCTATTAAATGCGGGGGCTACATATGTACTAGGTGACGAGAATCCATGCATAGCTACTATTGTATTAAATGTTTGGGTAGTTTAGGACCCACATCATGCCTAATATGAGATATCCATTATTTGAATTATCAAAGTAATCTTTTATGATATGTTAAGAGACTAGAGAAGAACTAAAAGTGATCATACGAATATTGTTGAACCTTGTTAGGATTTCCTTGTGTATAAATGATGTCTTTGTGTGCATTCTTGATGTTTTAATTGATATTTGTGGATCGGGCCGATCGCCTCGGTGAAATAGATGCATCTATGGTACGGGCCGCTCGACCCTCAGCAGTGCACAATTTATATTCTGTTGGAGCGGGTCGTCGACTTCGGCATTGTTGCGCATGATATATATATATATATATATATATATATAGGTGTGTGTGTGTGTGTGTGTGTGTGTGTGCGCGCGCTCGAGCTTAGACCTTTCATGATTTATTGCTAATTATTGTAAACGAGGAAAAAATGATAAAGGAAAAATTTGATTAAGAGCATGATTATGACTTCCATGATAACTGTCGTACAAATGAACTACTTATGAACTAAATTGTACATCATTATTGTAATATTATCTTGACCTAGTGGGTATTAAGTCGACCTCTCATCTCTATCTCTTCGTGATTAGGCGGGATACTCACTGGGTACATATTGTTTATGTACTCATGCTACGCTTTTGTACTTAAATGTACAGGTTCTGAGGCCGACTCATCTGGTTACCGATCGGGCACGCGCTAGTGATCTGCGGCAGAGACTTTTATGGTGAGCTGCTTCCCTTCCTACGCCGCTCAGCAGCCGGATGGAGTCTTCTTTTGTATTTTGCTGTCTTTCTTTATTTCCGACACTAGGATAGAGGTATTTTGTATATTCTACTAGATGCCCGTACTTGTGACACCAGGTCTTGGCACACAATTTAGTAGACAAGTTTTGGGGTTTTAATATTATGTCCTTATATGGATTACTGTATCGGGTTTCTGAAAACCCCTTTTGGGATGCTTATTCCCCTTATTAAAAATAGTGATGTTGTTAAACTTAGAAATATCTTCCGTACTTGGCTTGCCCGGCAAGGTTGTTGGGCGCCATCATTACCTGTTATGAAAAGGGGTCGTGACAGGAAGAGTATTTAAAGCACATTAGACGTGAATACCAAAAATGTCCCAGATAGGCAAGGAGGATGACGGGAGATAAATTGATAAAATGATTTGGGCTTTTTAGTCCATTCACTTGACCTGAAGCAGCTCCCGATTCTCCTTTATTAATAGTAGTAATAGTAATAATGTGCTTAAGTCATAGCATCACCTTGTCCTTCTCTATTATCTCTACTTTCCAAAAATGTGAACCCCACAAGGGGTCCCACTCCCCACCCATCACCACTCTTTCTATTCTAATGAATCCACGTACCTTTCTTTTAAGAGAAATTTATTTACTCAAGTGTTTGTTTTCTTACACATATATTATCATCATCATCATCATCTATCAAGGTTA
The DNA here is from genome assembly GCA_026770625.1 of Nicotiana glauca. Lineage (NCBI taxonomy): Eukaryota > Viridiplantae > Streptophyta > Magnoliopsida > Solanales > Solanaceae > Nicotiana > Nicotiana glauca. The sequence goes on from MU756909.1 coordinate 170,830, forward strand.
AAACCATATGAATCTTAAATTGGTTTGATTTATTTTATATTTGATAACTGTATATTTGAATAATTTATGCACCATTGGTTAAAATTTTGCTACTTCTGTCATGTTATTAAGTGATTTGGTTGCTTGCATAAGACTCTAAAGATCACTTGGTTTCTTAACAAATTGTATGGAAAACATAAATGGGAATTCCAATATTTTGAATTAATCATTTAAGTATTATATATATAGTTGTAGATTTAGCTCACCGCATTAAAATGTTTGCATATATCAAATGACTTAATTAATGATTAAAACTCAAAAAGCATATTAATATGACATTATAACTTGAAAGCATAACCCTTTTAATATTATTATCATAATACAAGATATCATTAAAATAAAAAAGAACCCTATTCGACACTGAATAGCGTTTCAATATAGGCAGACCGAGAAGAAGATGCTCAATCCTTCATACATCTATAGTATATCTAAATATTAGACACAACTACTTTTGTGATTGAAAAAAGGGGATAACTAGTATGTAATATTAGTTCAAAAAATATGCAACATTAACCATCAAGGAACAAACAAGAAAATCTACAATATCCCGAGCATCATTTAAAGTTGAAAATTCTGCCAGTTCTGTCGCACTATTGCTCTTACTTCAAACTTTTCAAAATGTGTCTTGCTAACATTCTATAAAAATCTTCATGTTTGAAAAAACTCTGCAGGCATTACTTCTAGGACTTCCGTGTTTCAGAAAATTACGACAAAATAAAAATCAATGCAAGGTTTGAAAATAGAATTTTTTATGTTAAACAACCAAACTGGTAACTTCAGCAAACGGAAAAGATAAGGAATTATAGGCCTACTTTCCGGTTGGGGGGGGGGGAGGGCTGTTAATAAACATACGGTTGTTTTGCCTTAAAATACCATTACACGTCCTAGTCAAGCAAAGACAAATAATGTATGTACAACCATGCGAGCGTAACCATTTACACCCCACCCAACTCCATAGGAATTCTTTATAATGTAGTAAGGTTTGCCATACGGCGTAACACCAAATCCAATGAACAGTACCGCATGTAATGCTATACTTCCATCATCATTATATGTTGGAGCTTCATATAGTAGAGGGTCATAAATATCCTGAAACAAAACAAAAACAAAAAAATGAAAGTAAGGGATGATAGAAGAATGCAGAAAAACAACCCCTAAGAAAGTTGTCAGCTTCAAAGAGGATGTCAAACTCAATGTTGAGCCAGCAAAGAAAGAAAAGGAAAAACGGGAAGAGGAAGGAAGCTAGAAGAATTAGAATTTTCAATAAGACCAAGTTCAGACCTATTTTCACCACTTTGAGAGATAAATGAATTGTACTAGAAATCAATTAAAATGAACCAGGAAAACTATTTGTTAATGTCATAAATCTTGACAGTCAGAATGAAACTTGGTTTCAAAACTGAACCTAACATGACTCAAAAGAAGTATTTCACTCTTGATTGTTCCATTCATTTCATCGTTTATCAACCACTCACCTTCAAGATCAACCATCTATCCAAATACAAGGGCGTCTCTATAAAATTAGTGGCCTAAGCAAAATTTTAATATTAGACCTTATATTATTTTTATTAGTACATATAAACACATATGCAGAAAAAAGTTAGTGTTGCCATTTTTTTGTACTTGTTATTTATAATACAACATTCTTAATTGATAATTCTTTAACTTCACATAGTAGTATTATCATTTATACTAGTATGAGGTAATAAATAAATTAGATGTTAAATATGTATTTTCAATATGTTACATTTGATATTGTTGTAAAAAATATATTTAGTAATACGAAGATTTAATTAATTTAATTCAAAATTCTAAAATATTCTTAGTGTTAAAGAGTAGATAGTCTTTCTTTCTTTAGTCTAAGTTTTTTCTTTTTTTTTTTGCAAACTTTGATATTGTCTAACTTGAAATAAAATCATAAAATCCATTATTAAAAAATTTTGAGGACTTAATTAAAGCTTTACTAGTCTCCTACTTGAGCTACATTTCCTTCCCCCTGATATTCTCAATCAAATTTTATAGAGTCTCAATTAAGATTAGACAACAATCTGTGAAAGTGCTATTTAGTTACCAAATGTGAATGAAGCTGGTTGAATAACACGTTCATGGGGCACTGATCTATAAAAATTGTTGATCATTAATGTCACGACCTAAAATCCCTCCGAAGGAGTCATGATGACACCTAGTCTCTAAAACTAGGTAAGCCTAACATTAACAGAAATAACGAAAATATTTACTAACTTTGAACAATTCTAAAATAGAAATCTCTGAACAATTTATAATCCCAAAACACGTAATACAAATTGCCTTTCTAGGAGTAGTTATACATATTGAATACATCATTGTGCCAGAATAAAAGAAAACAGTGGAAATAAATACAATAGAAGGTAACTCTGAGGCATGCGATCGCAGCAGCAAGCTTAAGTTGAGTCTCCATAGCAACAATCCACACAACTACTAACGATCGAATTCCCGAACCTGTACAATTGTCACACCTCATTTTTAGGGCTTTATACCCCGCGAAGAGTATAATAAAAAGAGTTTTTCCAATTGAAGGACAGTCGGAACGGGATTAGTTTTTTTTTTTAAAAGTTTCAAAGTCGCCACTTGAGAATATAATGGTGTCTCAAGTCACCGAATTAATCCCGAACCGAGGAAAGTTTGACTCTGTATTACAGTCGCGAACCAGAAATCCGGGTAAGGAATTCTGTTAACCCGGGAGAAGGTGTTAGGCACTCCCGAGTTCCGTGGTTCTAGCACGGTCGCT
>MU756910.1:0-12325 GCA_026770625.1 Nicotiana glauca
ATTAAAATCCTAAATCACAAAAAATGCTAATTAATTTCTAATTGTAGAATTGAGTCCTAAATGCAATATATATATATTTTTGTATTTTTAATTAATTTAAACAGATAAACATGCATACATAAATGCAAACAAAATTCACAAAAATCACACACACAAGGCAAAACTATTTTATTTTAAAATTTTGGGAATAAATCTCATATAAGGCAAAAATCACGTGCTCACAGCGGCAGGAATACGGTCCGCATAGCTGATCTACGACCGCATTCTGGACCGTATTTTTGAAAATTTTCTAGAAACTTGATTCTTTTGATTTTTAAAGCTTAGATCACTACCCAGGGTCCGAACCGCACCTTGGCACTATGAGCTACTAGGTTTTAGGCACAAAATTTTACGGGGCCTTACAGAAATGGTGCATTTATTTACTCTCACTGAGTTTCTGATTTCTTATGTTTTCAAACTACTGGGCTACCATTCTCTGCCCAGAATCGCGCTATTTTACTTGCGCCGCACCTCGTTAAGCTACTGTTACTATTTCATTTTTTAAACCCTGCTTTAACGGTTCTTTTCACTAACTCAACTGCTGTTACCTATTCCTTTTTTTTTGTAAAACTCCTATCTTTTAGACCTTGAATGTGTTTGAGACGTGCTAATTATGTGATCACTTGTAGCGGGATCTGTGAGCCTTTATTTGTCTTTGTATGTTCCCTTATGTGCAGTCCTATTTGTTATGTATGTCGCTTAGCATTTTAGCCTTTAGACCTAAGGGTTCAGCCTAGTCCTTACCACATAGGAATAGTGGTCCTAAATACTCTCCAGGACTTATAGGACGGGACGAGTAATAGCACGCAATAAGTATTTGTGACCAACTCACGCATTTAATAACCTTTACGGGGTGGGAAGGGTAGAATATGGAGATGATGACTGGTGCGCTAATATCTCATGTAGCCCATTTTCTGAGGAGCGATTACTGAATATTGCATTGATGTGATCCGTATTAATCATAAACCTAGGACCCCTCTCCCTTTGTTTGCTTTCATTTCTTCTCGTAAAACTATTCAAATCTTTTCATAAATTCCTGCCCTCCCTACTTACCTACAAAAGTTTTTTAACTTATTTGCAATGTTGTATATTTGAACCCTTGATTGTTTACTTGATTATGTGAAGTCACAATATAACATGGCCGGGAACCACACTAGTGGATCTTGAGGGGTGCCTAACACCTTCCCCTCAAAATAATTTCTAGCCCTTACCCAAACTCTGGTTCTTCAAACTCAAACCCCTTCCTAATGTCCTAATTCACTTTAATCATTAGGTGGTGACTCTTCAATTTCAAAAACCAAAATCCCAAAAGGGAACGAGTTGTCCTCCCAAATGTCGTAAACCCAATTTCGAGAGAAAAAGGGGGCGTCGACAGCATGGCGACTCCGCTAGGGATATTCTTTCAGCTTTTACCACTTCATGTTATTTGTGACTTTATTGCTTTTATTTAATGTCTTTATCTCTCTTGTACTTCGAAACTGACTTGGCTCTTTGTTTTCTTTTCTTTAATGCTTTTACCACTTTCCTTCAATATTGTTGTAATTATGAGCAATTATTGTAATCATTACTTTATGAACGTGCAAATACGTGACACCTTGTTTCATTCTTGTAATTGCATCTTCAACATCATATTCCACTCGTGCCAAAGAAATACCATATCAACGCTTATAATGAGTGGTTGCGCCCTTCTGATATTATCACCCCCTAAATTTGGCAAAGGCATATTTGCGGTAAAACAGTCGATCAGTGGTGCAGTCGCTGGTTCCGTGCCTTTCCCTCTTGAGTTGTCCGCTCAAGGTTACCGGTCTAATACCCCATAGAAACCTTACTCTATTTAACTGTGCATGCATCATGTTCAAACCTAGCTGAGTCAGTTATGGTGTCCACATAATGACTCTTTAAGATAGCCTTGTCCAAAGTCCACTGGATTTCCTTGAAACCCAAACGGACCCCACCATATTCTGTGCATTTATTTGGAGAACTAAATGCCATTTATGCTAATTATTGGTTTAAATAAGTCGAGTCCGGTGGGTAAGGGTCTACCACTTTGTTTTTGCAGAAAATAAGGCACGAAGTCCCCAGATTCGGTATGGTAACCAACATTCACCCAAGGTTGCTAAGCTGGTGGGAAGACCTTCACTCCAGTGATCAGATTCTCGTCCGCAAATATTTGGGAAATTTGCCTTCTCTTTTGGAAATCCAATTCGACAATAAAATCATAGAGGCTGCAACTTTTTTCTAGGATAGCGACAGATCTGTGTTTCGCTTCGGGGACCTTGAAATGACAGCTTTGCTCGAGGAAATAGGAGGGTTAGCCGGTATTCCTTGGGAGACTCCGAGTTTGCTTATGCCAGAAAATCACAAGGGTAGAGGCTTCCTCAAAATGATGGGACTAAAGAAGAATACAGACTTGACTTGCTTGAAGGATTCCTACATTCCTTTCGACTATCTATATGAGAGGTACGGCCATAGCAAGTCCTACCGCACTTACCCAGATGAATTCGCCCTCACATAATTGGGGAACATCCACAAAAAAGTATTCGTCTTCATGTTCTGCTTTTTGGGGATGATAGTGTTTCCTATGAAGAAGGCTAGGATCCATACCAGACTAACCATGGTCACCAAGACTTTAATGGAAGGAATTGGTGGGCAGCCTTTTAGCATACTACCCATGATTGTCGCTGAGATATACTAAGCCCTAGAAAAATGTCAACAAGGGGCCAAACACTTTGAGGGTTGTAACTTATTACTTCAACTCTTGCTCATGGAGCACCTCCAAAAGGGTGAATATCGGCAAGAGATTCTATGCAGAGACTGGGACGATCATATCACCTTCCATCAGCCAAAATGAATGAATTATATGCCTAACATGTTTGCTCAGCCAGAAGATGCTAAAGGGTGGGTAGAGTTGTTTGAAAATCTGAAAGAAGACAAAGTGCAGTGGATGTTCGAATGGTTCCCTACCGAAGAGTTCATCGTCCGATCTTGGGACGTACCATTTCTTATACACATTGGTCTGAGAGGAACTTATCCCTATGTCCCTCTTCGAGTCATGAGACAGGCAGGAAGAAAGCAGGTCATACCAAAGGTTGACAAGATGAGTCACTTCAGGGCCGACTTTCAAGACAACGATAGCCCTCACAAGTGTCAAGCCCAACACATGTGGCATTGCAAAATCATCTTGGGAAAGGACTCCATAGAACCAGACAGGTACCATACCGGCTATACTCCCTACTATCCAAGCTGGTTGGAGGACGATCATGGCGGGTTAGGACAATCCGAGTTCGTTCGAGGCCACAGGGTCATCGAAGAAAAGGCTGAAATACAGGTTAAGTACAATCAATTATGCAAGAGGATTCGGGAGTGTGAAAGCAAGCACCAAGAAATTCAAGAGGCCCATCAAAAGTTGATTAGAGAATGGAAAGATATGGCTGTCAGTGCCAACAAGCGACTAGGTTATTTGGAGCGGGGTTTGGTAGAGTTGGAAAGGAAGTTCATCCAGAGGATCGAAAACTATCAGAATGCTGAGGGAAACGAAGGAGGACACTTGGCTAGAGCCTATTTTCTGCTGGGACTACGTAAGTTGGTGAAGCTGTTCGATGCAGCTAAAGATGTCGAGTCTGGGGAAGGTCCCTCTGGGACCAAGTAGTTAGGATCTTTTCTTTTGCTTTAAATGTAATAAGGCCAATGTCCATTGGTGACATTTTATTTCCTACAATTTTTAGTGTCGTTTAGGGATTCGTCTTATTTTTTATCAATAAAATAAGGCATTTAGCATTATAAGTTCTCCAAATCAACTTGTCGCTAGGCCTACCTCAGGCACAACGAGGCACCCAAATTAGGACATGATTTATATTCTTGCACTATGTGTTTAAATATTGCAATGTTTTCTTCTCATAACCCTTACTAATTTGTTACCTTGTTTTGTTTTTACTTTTGTTCCCCTCCGCAAAAGCATTACTATTACTTATCTTGATAAACCGACGATTGTGACATGCAACGAGACAATGCAACAAATGAACATAGACTCAAAAGAGGATGATATACCAGAAGAGGTAGTTAAAAAGGTTGAGGATTTTGAGAATAGGCCTAAGTCTAACTTGGACGAAACTAAGGTTGTCAACTTGGGGAATACAGAGAATGTCAAGGAAACGCGCATCAATCTTCATCTATCACCATCGGAAAAAGGGAGAGTACATATAATTTCTAAGGGAATATGAGGACATATTCGCCTGGTCGTATGATAATATGATTGGTCTCAGTATATCTATTGTAGCTCACAAACTGCCAGATTCGACATGTCCGCCGGTAAAACAGAAGCTCAGAAAATTCAAACCTGACATGAGTTTGAAAATCAAAGAAGAAGTTACGAAGCAAGTCAAAGCCAAGGTTCTCAGGGTAGTGGAGTACCCAACATGGTTAGCCAACATTGTGCCAGTGCCGAAGAAGGATGGTAAGGTTAGAGTCTGTGTCGACTACCGGGATCTCAACCGAGCCAGTCCAAAAGATGACTTCCCCCTACCAAACATACACATCCTGATTGACAACTGTGCCAAACACGAGCTGCAGTCATTTGTTGATTGTTTTGCTGGGTATCATCAGACATGAATGGATGAGGAAGACGCTGAGAAAACAACTTTTATTACGCCATGTGGGATGTAGTGTTACAAAATGATGCCGTTTGGATTAAAGAATGTTGGTGCCACCTACATGAGGGCCATGACTACTATTTTCCACGACATGATACATAAAGAGATCGAGGTATATGTAGATGATATCATCATCAAATCCAAGAAAGCCACTGATCACATGGAATATCTGAGGAAGTTCTTCAATAGATAAAGAAGGTATAATCTGAAACTGAATCCCACCAACTGTGTCTATACCACTTACCTCATATCAAGAATGGATCCGCTAAAATATATCTTTCAGAAGCCCATGCCCACTGGCAAACTAGCCAAGTGGCAAATCCTGCTGAGCAAATTCGACATTATCTACGTATCTCAAAAGGCAATCAAAGGACAAGCCTTGGCAGATCATCTCGCCAAAAATCCCGTGGATGGAGAATATGAGCCTCTAAAGATGTATTTTCCTGATGAGGAGGTATCTTTCATAGGAGAAAATATTGCAGAATCCTATGATGGATGTAGAATGTTTTTTGATGAAGCAACAAATTTCAAAGGAGTTGGCATAGGAGCAGTCCTAATATCAGAAAACAGCCAGCATTATCCGGTATCTACCAAACTCAGGTTCCCGTGCACCAACAATATGGCCGAATATGAAGCCTGCATCTTAATGCTCAAGATGGCCATTGATATGAACATTCAGGAGTTACTAGTGATCGGGGATTCAGATTTGCTCATACATCAGGTCCGAGGAGAATGGGCGACCAAGAACTCCAAGATACTCCCTTATCTGCATCATGTACATGAGTTGAGGAAGAGGTTTGCAAAGACAGAATTTCAGCATGTCCCTAGAGTCCAGAATGAGTTTGCCGACGCATTGGCTACTCTATCGTCTATGATTCAACATCCAGATAAGAACTTCATAGATCCTATTCCGATAAAGATTCATGACCAACCAACTTATTGTGCTCATATTGAGAAAGAAGCAAATGGAAAACCATGGTTCCATGACATCAAGGAGTATTTGACAACAGGAGGATATCCGGAACTTGCAAATGCTACTTAGAAATGCACACTTCGGAGGTTATCTAACAACTTCTTTCACATTGGAGGAGTCTTGTATAGGAGGACTCCCGATTTGGGATTACTAAGGTGTGTCGAAGCAAAGGAAGCATCCAGGTTATTGGATGAAGTTCATGCAGGGACTTGCGGTCCACATATAAATGGTTTTGTCCTAGCAAAGAAGATACTCTGGGGGGGATATTTTTGGATGACTATGGAAACGGACTGCATCCAGTACGTCCGAAAGTGCCAACACTGTCAGATATATGCAGACATGATAAAAGTACCTCTAAATGAGCTTACTGCAACAAGCTTGCCATGGCCGTTCGCCATTTGGGGAATGGATGTTATCGGACCTATCGAGCCTGCCGCATCAAACGGGCACAGGTCCATTCTAGTGGCAATTGATTATTTCACCAAATGGGTTAAAGTAGAATCATAAAAGGCAGTGACTAAGAAAGTCGTGGCAAACTTTGTCCGCAACCGTATTGTTTGTCGGTTCGGCATTCCAGAGTCGATCATTACTGACAACGGTTCCAATCTCAACAATGACATGATGAAAGCAATGTGTGAAACATTCAAAATCAAACAAAAGAATTCTACAACCTACAGACCTCAGATGAATGGAGCTGTAGAAGAGACCAACAAGAATATCAAGAAGATACTGAGGAAAATGATAGAAAAACATAAGCAGTGGCACGAAAGGCTATCATTTGCTTTGTTAGGGTATCGCACCACCGTTCGCACATCAACCGGAGCAACTCCCTATATGTTGGTTTATGGTACAGAAGCAGTCATCCCCCCCGAGGTTGAAATTCCCTCCTTGAGGATTATGCAGGAAGCAGAACTTGATGACGCCGAACAGGGAAAAAGTTGCTACGAGCAGCTAGCTCTTATAGATGGAAAAAGGATGAACGCAGTTTGACATGGTCAATTGTATTAGAACAGAATGTCCAGATCCTTCAACAAAAGAGTCAAGCCGAGACAGTTTACACCAGGACAGTTGGTGTTGAAGAAAGTATTCCGCATCAAGACGAAGCCAAAGGGAAATTATCTCCCAACTGGCAAGGTCCGTGCATGGTTCACTGGGTTCTAACGGGAGGATCCCTCATACTTGCAGAAATGGACGGAAAGTTTGGCCAAAGCCGATCAATTTAGATGCAGTGAAGCGATACTATGTGTAACCATTATGATTTATTTATGATGTAATTCGAACTATGCCTAACCTGATTCCCGTTTAAGAGGGGATACGTAGTCAGCCTTATGGGTTCGGTCACAATTCAATAAAACTTTTATTCCCCCCCAATATTGGAAATTGGGGCAGAATTTTGAGGAGGACCCTCAAAATTTCGAAAATGATCTTTAGCCATTCATTGCACATAGCCGACAGAAGCACCAACCTAGTAAACTGGGGCAGAATTTTGAGGAGGACCCTCAAAATTCCGAAGAGAGAGGTGTCGACGCCCCCTCTTCCTCAAAAAAGCGGAATCGGGTTTACGACATTTAAGAAGACAACTCTATTCCCATTTGGGAATTGGGTTTTTGGATTTTGCAGAGTCTCCATCTAATGATTATAGTGCATTATGACACTTTTTAGAAGAATTTGAGATGAAAACCAGAGTTTGGGGTAAGGGCTAGAAATTATCTCGAGGGGAAGGTGTTAGGCACCCCTCAAGATCCACTAGTGTGGTCCCCGACCATGCTACAATTGTGACTTTAAATGCAAACAAACAAATAAACAAGCAAGCATTTCAAATATGAGAAACTATTACAAATAAGAGGCACAAAACGGTTTTAAAAAAAATGCTGAAATTCAGAAAGAAAACAGTTTTGTGATTAAAAGAGATACGCAAGTAAAGGGAAGGGGTTAAATAATTGGTGCAAGAAACTTAAAAAGAAGTGCAAGAAGCGGAAGTTGAAGGTTGTACAGATTTTAAAATTCTAAAAAATTATTAAAACTAATAAAGAGGGGGGGGGGTCCTAGGTTTATACATTACATGGATCATTCGCATAACACTGGTACCCAATTATACACATAGTGTTATCGTGTAATCATCATCTCCATGTCTACCCTTCCCACCCCGTTTAAGGTATTAGAACGCGGATGGTATCGTTTACTTATTGCATGCTATTACCCGTCACAATCCTATTAGTCTTGGAGGCAAATGGACAACTAATCCTAAAGGGAAAGGGGCTTGAGGGCTTTTAGAAGTTTCAAAGGATAAAATGCTAAGGCGTCAATCAAAACAAGTAATTACAAATAGAAGGGGAAGCAGGCAAGCATTCAGGGCTCAAATATGCCTCCATAAACCATCCAAAAATCACAGAGTTTAGCATGTCTTTCACGTACTGATTTTGGTCTTATTTAAATAAAGCGACGAGCGGACTGGTTCAACGCATATTTTTAGGCGAAAGTCTACATTAGGCATACTCGAATGCAACTGTTTGAAACTGATCTGATTGACTTAAATGTTAATTAGAACTAGGAGTGATATATACTGATTTTAGAAACAAATGTGCAAAATAACAGGGTTTACCAATTTTAGCGGGATAGCTAGTTTTATCTCTATTCAGATTCGAAATTTCCTATAGGCATGCTTTCTATCGCTTTCTGATTTGGATGACCCTTTTTAGACATTAAAAAAATTCTATGAGCATGGTACCTATATGCAATTTTTATTATTTAAACCTACAAATGGTTTGCCTAATGGCGTTTGCAGAATGCAGCAGTTTGTAGACCATATTTTATATGAAATTGCAGAACAATTAGAAGTTAACCTATATGCAGGATATCTATGCGTGTTTGCAGGAATTAAAGATTAAACCTATGAGCATGATTTCTAGGTGGATATGCAGAGATGAGAGTTAAAACCTATAGACATGATTTCTAGGAGGATATGTAGAAATAAAAGGTTTAAACCTATAGGCATGATTTTTAGGCAAATATGCAGAAATAAGAGTTAAAACCTATAGGCAGAATCTCTAACCCTTGGTGCATAAAGTAAATCCCATCCCCCCTTTTTACTAAGTTCCCCAGAGTTTATACAAATTATTACAACCCAAAAGAAACAACTAAAATAATAAAAATACATCAGAAATCCTCAGCTACATACAAGAAGTCTAATCCAGACTTGAGGCCTAATAATATGAGATTGAACCATTTTCGAGATCCAAATTTCTAAGCCTTCTCTTATCTAAGGTGTTTCAAAGATCCAAGGGATTTCAGGAACCCCATGCAGTGCATACACCCAAGATTAATAGAAATTGAGTTGTGCAGTGTGGAAGGGCCGACTTTTATGTGTCCAAGTTCAGAGGGAGCTCAAGGGTCCCAAGGCAAGGCTCACACAAGAGGGGCAGAACTTAAATTCTAGGAGTTGAGTGTAAGTGCAATAGAAAGGGGTAGGGGGCTACCCAGGCGGGTTGGTGGTCATGCCCAGCCATAATATAGACTGGCACACCCCTGATCAAACTTATGATCAAGAATTTAGGGAGTAAAGACCTACTGGAGGCCAAGCCATGGCCTGAACAATAATCAGAAGTACTGACAGGCCAAGGCTGTTACTCAGCATACACATAATGAGGGAATGGGGATGGGAAATTAACAAGCTTAGGACCCCAAAGGGTCCAGTTCATAACCATAGACAATGATTTCAGACATTGCCATGTTTTTGAACCATAACTTAAAGCATACAAAGGGGATATGAGGGTTTGGGATTCATAAAGTATCAAATACATAACAAACAACTGATAGGATGCACATGTAAATTAAACATTGAATTACAAGGGAAAGGGAAACATGTTACAACATGCTAGAAACAAATGTTAACTAAAAAGGACATGAACAGAAGTAGGCATGAACAAAACATATTTTTGTTGAGACATGTAAATTAACTGGGACATACCAGTAGAGAAGCAAAAAGTGCAGAAGAAAGTAGAGTAAACAAAGTCCACAACAGCACAAGTAGCAGAAAGAGGGAGATAGTTTTTTAAGTGAGAGTGATTTTGAACTCAGATTACTTTTTGTGTTCGTGTCTGTTCAAAGAAAATGGAGGAGAGTATTTATAGCTTTGAAAACGTGTAGAGAAATAAGGTAACAAGTACAAATCCATCACAAATATGGCATGGTCACAAATCGGAATCAATTAGTATAAGACTCCCCTTTAATCAGGGGATTCTTATTCAAACAGATGCTAACAAGATCCAAATAAGGAAAAGGAGAATAAGCCTTGTAAGCAGAATGGCTGTTGCCATAAAAAAACAGTAAAGTCATACAATAGGCAATTAAGTCTAAGTACAGGATTTGAAATTATTTTTGAAAAGATTCAGCGAGGCCAATCAAACGAAGAGAATCAATTAGACTTTGACAGGCTAGTAAAATCAGGACCTCAAGGAAGGAAAGGTTTTTTGAAATCAATTTCAAGTTAAATAAATCACAGGAGGTACTCAGTATATAATGCATGCACAAATAGCAGACATGTGAGGCTAAGTCATGCCAAAAGAAACATCATACAACAATAGCATAGAGTAGGCGTTCAAAAACATGTTAGTTAGGCTTCAGTGTGTAATAGAAGGGGCTGAAAACATGCAGAGAGTCAAGTGAGAATCATAAGCGTAGAACATATAGAGAAAACAAATGTTGAAACAAGGAATCAAGCTAAATGATTTCAAACATACAAACATGCACAAACAAAACTCACAGGACTTCGAATAGCCTCCCAAAGAGACTAGGGTTTTCAAATCAGTTAAGTTCAGAGACGACACACAGGTAAAACAACAAGAAATTTCAAAGCTCAAGCGAAAACCCCCTAAAAATTAGCGTTTTAATGATTAATCTGTAAACCAAACGGATAGGCTCAAAATCCCCAAAATTAGGGTTTTTAACATCAAGTAAAGCGTGTGAATCGAATGAAACCTTAACAAACAGACTCTAACAAAAAATCACAAAATTAGGGCTTTTCAATATGCTTACTCAGATAAGGGAAACAAACCAACAAAGTACAGAAACATGCCAAGAACAAGGGGGAAGATTCGAAATAACTTAACCTAAAACCATAATTAAAAGAACAAAGAGTTTTGAAAGAAAAAATTGGGGAAACCTCGAGAAACATGCTCAGAAAGTTCAAACACTCATAGATCTGGGGCAGATCTAAGAATAACTCGAAGGAACCTTAGAGCTAGGGTTTCATGAGAAACCCAGGTGACGAGAAAGGCTTTGGAAACCATCGATCTGAGCGGGATAGTCGAAGATCGAACCCGAATGTCCATGGCTGGCCGGACAGAGGTTGAAGATGACCGAAGAACACCCATCGAGCAATGCTTGGTCGAGACCTTTTCAAGATCCGGTCATAGGACCTCAGAGATGAGCCTATAGAAGCCATGAGAGGCCGTGTAGGCCTCCGATGAGTTTGGGGAGCCATGGATTAGGGTTTCTCTGGGTTTTGAGAAAGCTCGAGAGACGAGAGCATTTGAGGGCGGCGGATTGGGAAAATGAGATAGGGTTAGGCGGTTGTGTGAATTAAAAAAGGTAAGAAGTAACCGTTGATCTAAATGATCAACGGTCCAGATTTAAAAGGGATATGGTTGGGTCGGTTGAACATGTACTGGGTCGGGTAGGCATATTAATTGGGCTGGGTAATTGGGTTTTAAATTGGGGCTGAAATGGGGTGCCAAATTGGCTATAATTGAAATGCAATAAAGGCCAAATCATAAATAGCCAATTTTCCCCATTTAAATTTATAAAAATAGTAATACTGATTTTAAAAACAAATTAAACGTACTGGGTAAATAAGTATTATATAAATATTAATTAAAAAAATACTGGGATTAATTTTATAAACATAAAATGTCATACATTACAACATAGGCTATAACTGCAATTATATGAAATTTAGTTTTAAAATACCAAACAAATTTGTAAAAAATATGCGAAAATTATTTTAATTATATTTAGGTGTAAATGTGAAAAAAAAATGAATTATTCACCAAAACGATAATTTTGGGTATAAATATTGGATTTTATTGTGTAAAAATAGGTAATAAATTGGTTTAAAAAAATCATTAAAAATGCCAAAACTCTTGGATGTGCTTATATATGCACCAATATGCTATTTTGGAAATATTTGGGTATAAAAATACTTAGGGAAAAATTGGGTATCAACAAGAGGTTGCAATGACTTGAACTAACCTTCCCCTCTTTTACAGAACTCACGATTTTTCTTTGGATGCAGACACTCAAGTCGTAACATCATCAAATATCTATGCACTCATACAACTCCCAGAATCATCACCTATTTACAATTGCTATCCGTACACGACATCCTCAGCAGCCACAATATAGCAATCGACTATCAGCTAAGAGATTTTACCATTACTTGCATTTTACATTTCCTGCATTGCATAGGGCTACCTTTCTGCCTTTTGAGACTAATCATTGTCTCCATCTGCATTTCTCTGCATTGCATAAGGCTACCTTTATGCCTTCCGAGACTAAGCATTGTCTCCATCTGCATTTCTCTGCATTGCATAAGGCTACCTTTCTGCCTTCCGAGACTAAGCATTGTCTCCATCTGCATTTCTTTGCATTGCATAAGGCTACCTTT
>MU756915.1:8842-26852 GCA_026770625.1 Nicotiana glauca
TTCTTGTTTTAAAAAGTGATGTGCTTGATTGCAATACTATAATTGAGACAAATAATGCTGAGTTCTTTGAATATATTTATCCATTATCTGATAAAATTTCTCATAAACCTGTTAAAACAAATAGTGAAATTACCTCTAATGAGGAACTGAGAAGGAGCAAAAGGCCTAGGAAAGAATATTTTTCTTATGGAAATAATTTTCAAACTTTTCTTGTCGATAATGAACCATCAAATTATTTTGAAGCAGCTATATCTTCTTCAGATGCTAAATATTGGAAAGAGGCAGTAAAGGTTGAAATTGATTATACTAACAAAAATAATACATGGATTTTTAACTGATTTACCTCTTGGTAAAACGCCCTTTGGTTGTAAATGGATTTTCAAAAGGAAATTTAATCCAGATGGATCTTTAGATAAATATAAAGCTCGGTTAGTAGCAAAAGGTTTTTCTCAAAAACAAAATATAGATTATTTTGATACATTTGTACCAGTGGTTAGGATTTCTTCTATTTGAATTTTAACTGCCTTAGCTTCAATCCGTAAGCTTTTTATTCACCAAATGAATGTGAAAACTTCTTTTCTAAATGGTGAATTAGAAGAAGAGATTTATATGGTTCAACCTGAAGGTTGTTTCATTCATGGACAAGAAAATAAAGTTTGTAAATTAATTAAATCTCTTTATGGCCTTAAACAAACTCCTAAGCAGTGGTATGAAAAATTTGAACAAGTCTTACTGTGAGACGATTTTTCTTCAGTTAAGGTGGATAAATGTATTTATACTAAAGTTGTAGATAATGATTATGTGATAATATGTCTATATGTTGATGACATGCTTATATTCAGTACAAATTTAAATATTATGCAAAGTAAAAAATTATTTCTGTCAGCTAATTTTGATATAAAATATTTAGGTAAAGTAAATATAATATTGGGAGTTAAAGTTATAAGGAGTGAAGATGGAATAATGTTGTCACAAGAACAATATGTTGAGAGACTTCTTAAGAAGTTTGAATATTTTAATGACACATCTGTGAGCACTCCTTTTGATGCTAACTCTAAATTGAAAAAGAATAATGATGACCTAGTTGCTCAGTCTAAATATGCTCATATTATTGGGTGTATGATGCATCTAATGAATTTTACAAGGCCTGATATAGCCTATGTTGTGTGTAGACTGAGTAAATATACTCATAATCCCAACAGAGAGCATTGGTCTGCATTAGATAGACTAATGAAATATTTAAGAGGAACCATGAATTATGGTATCCTATATAGTGGATTTCCTTCTACTTTAGAAGGGTACAGTGATGCAAACAGGACCTCTGATTCAGATAAGATAAAATCTACTAGTGGTTATGTGTTCACCCTTAGTGGTGGTGCAATATCGTGGAAATCATCTAAACAGACGATCATTGCTAGATCGATTATGGAATCAAAGTTTGTAGCTATAGAGTTAGCTGGTTCAGAGGCTGAGTGGATAAGAAACCTCTTAGCTAATATCCTTTTAATAAAGGACGTATTGCCTCCTGTGTCTATACACTGTGACTGCCAAGCGTCAATAGCTATAGCAAAGAATAAATCTTATAATTGTAAAAGTAAACACATGAAACTGAGACATGATGTCATAAAACAGCTGTTGAGAGATGGAATAATTTTCATTGATTATGTGAAGTCAGAGATAAATTTGGCCGATCCTCTAACTAAACCCGTAGGAAGAAAATTAATTCTTCAAACCTCAAAAGAGATGGGGTTAAAGCCTACATGTTGTCAATAGAGATGGTAACCCAACCTATATGATTGGAGATCCCATGGAGTAGGTTCATATGGGTAATAACAAGTCAATATTGGCACTGATGCACTAAAAGAGAGCACTTGACTGCTACTAATTGAGAGACTGAGTTATAACCCTTAATGAAATTCATAGTCCATATGGATGGTGTATTTAAAAGCAGTATACACTTGATGAATTCACCTATATAAGAGTGGAGTGGGCCGCTCCTATGAGATTTTGGCCTAGTCTTTAAATATCTCATGAATAACCAGGCACGCGCATGGCCTATTGGGCGCAAAACCGCGTTGAACAGCAAAATTACCGGGGGTCAAAATGTGACTGGTAAAATTTCTGACTTACAATAAGAATTATTGGTTCATAGAAATATTATATTTCACCAGTAATTCTGTGAGTTAAATTTTATTGGTCTAAGATTGGTTCATAGTCCAGAAGATACCAAACCTATTACATTTGGACCATACAAATCCAGCAAGTTTATTTTTGAAAGCCTTTAAAATAGTGGGGGACCGTGGCAATATTTTAAAGCTACTTTGGATAAGTATTTAGGCCTTCTAGAAGGTTAAGATAAATGAAAAGATGCATGCTAGAAAATTGACAAATAGCAAAAGAATTTACAAATGGCAAGAAAAATCTTGAGTCTTTTTGCCTATAAAATGGTCTTTCTATAAGACAATTTGAATAATAAAACACGCTTCTCATACGTCTCTCTTCTTCCTTCCAATTCCTTTTCTGTAATATTTAATTAACATTTCACATTAGTTGGTCTTCCTTTTTCTTTCTAGCTGGATTTGTATAATATTTAATTCTGCTGATTCCTGTATCCTCTAAATAAAATAGAGGAAAGTTTGTTTAATCCTGGAGAAATATTTCACACTGCTAAAATAGTTTCTTAGGACAGTGCCCAGCACGACTCAAGCCAGTTGGTGTATTTGCACTCACAAATAATATTATTGTAGTATTATTATTATTGTTGTTATTTTCGGTGTCATCTCACTACATTTACTGCTCGCAAATTTGGTGCAGTTGTTCCCATCAATGCTTTGTAAAAATTAACAAATTCTTCTTTCATTGCTTTAAGACCCTGAAGGTTCACCCCATTAAAGGGTTATTAAGTGTATGTGAGTTGAAGGATATGAAGGAATAGAGACAACACATTTGCAATCTTCCTTTTGTCTTCACTTCTTAAGTAGTCTTTTAAGTGGAAAAGGTGTGAGACTAGACATTTTACTTTAAACAAAACAATATATAAGCCATGTAACAATGGGGCCTAAGCTCCACGAATCTCTAAATTTTGCTTATTTTTAAATTTACAAAATAGTAATAAATAGAAAAAAATATATGAAAATTACATTAAAATTATAAAAATTAAAAGTAGACCAATCTTGAAAAATTATTATAATTGTAAAATTCTCAAATAACTATAACTTCCCCTAGAGAATTTAAATAATATTTTCACGAATGTGGTCCTCCGATCCACAATAATGATAAGGGTGGTTACCTATAACGTCTTAACAACTTATATACATCGAAAAGGAAAAATATATCATCTTAGAGAGAAAATATTATTAGAAGTAAACGAGTTGTCACGACCCGAATTTTCCACCATCGAGAGTCGTGATGACGCCTACTGTCGGAGCTAGGCAAGCCATTCCATATAACATTTCTACTATTTTCTTTTAAACAATTATAATAAACTTAAATGATAATTAAATGCGGAAGACTTATAAATACTTAAACAACCTCAAACAAAAAAATGCGGAAGTTTTCAAAATTCACTTCTACCCAGTACCTGGTGTCACTACTCACGGACTATTACAGAATACTACAAATAAGTCTGGAAAAGAAATACATAGTGTTTTCCTGATACAAGATGAACAAACAAAAGTAAAGAAAGGGACTTCGGCCTGCGAACGCCAACTAGGCTACCTCGAGAGTCCCTGGACTGAAGATAGCTCCCAGAAAAATCCTACCGCTGCGGTCCGTAAGCTGCGTCCTGATCTGTGCACAAAAAGGCACAGAGTGTAGCATCAGCACAACCGACCCCGTGTGCTGGTAATTGCCTGGCCTAACCCCGGCGAAGTAGTGACGAGGCTAGGCAAGACCTACCGAAATTAATCTGTGCAGATATCTATATATATGTACAAACAATGGAAATAACAATATGGAAATACCAGTAATAAAGGGGGAAAGGGACATGCTCGGGGAGATACAGTAAAGAACAAATCAACAGATATAACAATGTAACCATCTCAATACTATAGCTCGTAAAAATATAAAAGTCTAAGTGGACGGCGCACCACACGATCCCATTCATCAGTGCATAAGTGGTCGGCTTGCCACACGACCCCATATTATAATTCATAAGTGGTCGGCGTACTACACGATCCCATATTATAATTCATAAGTGGTCGGCGTGCCACACGATCCCATATTATAATTCATAAGTGGTCGGCGTGCCACACGATCCCATATTATAATGAATAACACTAATAATCTTTCCAAAGGAGGTCCCATTAGGGAAAATCATCAACATAACAGTTAAACCCGGTAAGGGTACAACTAACAGCCCAACTATCCCGGCAAGGGAGAATTCAATTGTAATAGTCTACTCGTCCCGGCAAGGGAATCATTGCTTCACAAACTCTTTTAGTTCATTTCGTTCTTATCCAACACTTTACATGGAAGTTATCAATTTAACAAGACAGTTGTGTCATATCTTTCGAATTAAAAGCATTTACGACTCACAGTCATGCTAGACACTGGTGTATAGATATTCGTCACCATGCCTATACACCGTACTCGATCATTTAGCAAATATCAATCGAAGCACTCTAATCCTATTCCCTCAAGCCAAAGTTAGATCAAACACTTACCTCGGTCCGAAAATAACAATCAAGCCTCTAACACCGTCTTTCCTCTAGAATCCAACTCCGAAACAATGATATCTAGCCAGAATTAGTTCAATATTATCAATAATGGCTCAAAAACACAATCTCATAGCCTAGAAATGAATTTCCTATCATTCTTCCAAAAATACCAAAATTCGACCCCGGGCCCACATGGTCCAAACTCGAGGCTCGGACCAAAACCCAATCACCCATAACCCCACGAGTTCAAATATGTAATTTATTTTAAGATTCGACCCCAAATTGTGGTTGAATCGCCCAAAATTCCAAAAACCTAACTCTACCCAAAAATCCTAATTTCTACTTTGATTTCATATTTTTAGGCTTGGAAATAAGTAATTAGATGAAGAAATAATGAGGAAATGAAGTTAAGATTACTTACCCAAAGAGTTATGGAGGAAGGGAAGCTTGGAACTCGTCAATGGAGGGTGAAGAAGAAAGGTCCGTGTGAGAAAAGTGTGAAATTCACGAAGTGGACTGTTCTGGTTTTAATTTAATTCACTGGAGAAATTTGTTCTACGCGTTCGCGAAACCTGGGTCGCGTTCGCGATGAAGGAAGTCTGGGAGCTATCGCATTCGCGATCGAGCCTTATGCGAACGCGAAGAAGGAAGGCAGGGGGGTCCTGGGGTTGCTCTACCCGAACGCGGGATACTATCCGCGAACGCGATGAAGAGGGGCGGTGAAGATACGAGATCGTGTGGCCTTGGACGCGAACACGAAGGAGGACCTGACAGATCTACGCGAACGTGACCAGGAGGACGCGAACACGAAGGGTAAAAGAAGTTGGGCTATGCAAACGCGAGCCGAGTGCCGCGTTCGCGAAGAGGAAAAAGCTAACTGCAACATACCAGATTTTCTGATGCATTTTCAAGTGCAAAAACATCCTGAACCAACCCCGAAATCACTCCAGAGCCCCCGGGGCTCCCAACCAAACACACACTAACTCAATAACATCCTACGAACTTGCTCGAGCGATCAAATCGCCAAAATAACATCAAAATCAAAGAATCAAACTCCAAAACTCAAAATTTTCATTTCAAAGTTCATAACTTCCAACTTTAGCTATTTAGGTCCGAAACGCGTCAAACGACGTCCGATTTTGATCAAATTATACTGAAAGCGCTTAACGCATATTTAAGACCTGTACCGGGCGTCGGAACCAAAATACGAGCCCGGTACCTATATTTTCTAGCTCATTTTCGTTTTTATTTTTTCTTAATAATTTCAGAAAATAATTTAACAGAAAAATTCTTTTACCGGGGTTCTGGACCTCGGATTTCGACTCTGGGCACATGCCCGAGTCCCATATTTTTCAACGGACCTCCCGGAACCATCACATCACGGGTCCGGGTCCGTTTACCCTAAATGTTGACCAAAGTCAACTATATCAATATTAATATCATAATTCTTCAACTTTTTCACAGAATTCACATATTTTAACATAAAAACTTTTCGGCTTCACGCTCGGACTGTGCACACAAATCGAAACAACTAAAAATGAGGTTTTCAAAGCGTCGGAAGCGCGAAAAAATGGAGAAATACGGTGATGACCCCTTCGGGTCGTCACACGAGTCCTAGTTCTGTCTTTTAAAATATCTTTCTTAAGTAACTACATTCGCATTCGATATTAATTTATTCGATATAGTTTGATATAAATACTCGTTGCGGATAAGGGTAATATACCCATATAAAACATGAAGAGGGCAACATTCTCCCACATCTGAGGAGACTTTCAGTTTTTTACTGTTGAATTGGTTTTGTGGTCACTAACTCATTCTTTCTTTGTTTTCCACTTTATTTTGCGTTCATTTCGGTTTGAAGAAAAGTTCAAAATCTATATGCTAGATTTGTTTATATTGTATTGTGTGGATATGATTTAAAACATAAAGAAAACATGCAATAATTCAATTATTTTTCTTTACGTGAATCATACAAGATTTAATTTGGCAAGGATTAATGTGAGAGAATCACTTCAAAGAACAACTAAACTGAGGTCTATAAATACCCAAGAAATTCCAATTAGATTATTCATTCCAAAAATTCAATTACCTTATTAAGAGTATTAGATTTAAGTGTAAAACCCTAAATTATGGCTTTTATGTTCAATTGGAGGCTCAATTTTGCTATTCTACTAGTGTTGGGATTGTGTGTTTCTCTAGTCACATCTCGCACTTTGTACGAAGCATCAATTACTGAGAAGCACGAGCAATGGATGACTCAGTATGGACGCGTATACACAGATGATACAGAAAAGACAGAGAGGCTAGAGACGTTCAAACAAAATCTCGAGTATATTGAATCAATCAATAAGGATGTAACGCGAACTTATAAATTGGGCATCAATCAATTTGCTGATATGACAAATGAGGAATTCAAAGCCACTCGTAATGGATACAAAATATCATCTCAGCCAAAGATAAAAACTACATTTTTCCAGTATGAAAATGTGACAGTTCCATATAGTATGGATTGGAGGAAAAAAGGTGCAGTTACAAAGATTAAAGACCAAGGGCAATGTGGTGAGTAAAACAATTCAATATCAAATATTTTTTGCGTTTTACTTTTTAATTTTTTTTGTAATAAATCGATAATATTATATTACATACTCGATAGAGGCATTACAAAAATCCATAGGAATATTGTCCAGGATACTTGCGATACCAATCCTCTCGACCCGAGTGTCTTTCGGAAACAACTTTTTTATCATCCCAGGGTAGGCGTAAAGTCTGCATACATACTACCCTCGTTAGATCCCACTGGGTTTATTGTTGTTGTTACATTGTTGTTGTATACTTGCGTTACCAAGTCTACCAAAATTATTACAGATACTAGGGGGCGGGATTATAGCTCAGATTATGTGGTCGTAAACCCAAGTCTCTCCGTTAAATTAGATATTTTATATATATATATTTTAAAAATGTGTTTAATATTATCCGTTGGCAAAAAGGTAAATGATGCACTTGATTGAATACTAAGATATTTACGATGCATTTAGTTAAATACTGAGTTATTTATGGCGCACTTAATTAAATATTGAGTTATTCACCCAAAAATAGAGATGACTCCTACTTAATACTATTTTTTGCTTTTTTTTTAGTAGTCTCCTATATGTTCTAGAAATTCAAATCTGTACCTGCAAGTACTAGCCGATTCTTTTTTGCTGCAATTTACACTATTATGTGGAGAATTATTTAAGACATTGCAAAAATGCAGGATGTTGTTGGGCATTTTCTGCTGTGGCTGCTACAGAAGGAATTAACAAGATCAAAACAGGCAAATTAATTTCATTATCCGAACAAGAACTTGTTGATTGTGACATAAATTCAAATCAGGGATGTGAAGGAGGTCTTATGGATGATGCATTTAAGTACATTATTAAAAATCATGGACTTACTTCAGAATCTAATTATCCATATAAAGGAATTGATGGGACTTGTAAAACTGAAAAAGAATCGAATCATGTCGCGAAAATTCGTGGTTACAAAGATGTTCCAGAAAATAGTGAATCATCTTTGCTTAAAGCTGTCGCGAATCAACCTGTATCTGTCGCGATTGATGCTAGTGGATCGGACTTTCAGTTCTATTCGAGTGGCGTTTTTACTGGAAAATGTGGAACTGAATTAGACCATGGTGTTACAGCAGTTGGTTATGGTGCAACTAAAGATGGTACAAAATATTGGATTGTGAAGAATTCATGGGGTGTTAGTTGGGGTGAAAATGGATATATTAGAATGAAGAGGGACATTGTTGCTAAAACAGGACTTTGTGGAATTGCTATGAAAGCTTCTTATCCAATTGTTTAAAAAAATAACAAGTTTGATTGGGCTGTAGTGCCTGAGCTAGGACAATTATTTAATTCTGATTATTATTTTGTTATTCATTTGCAAATGTGATGTTGGATTTTGTTCAATGTAAAGAGGATTCCAACACTGAGAAATTAAATGCATTGTCCTTGCGCGTTTCAGTAGTTTTAGTGCATTCCTCGGTATTAGTCTTGCGTTTTTTTATTTTTTAGATTTCTGCTATTACTTGTTATTTCTTTTACATCTTCTGATTGCACCACTTAGTGTTTGTCTTGTATTATCGCTTCGGTTTTCTGATTGGTTTTCTTGTTGTTGCTTCTTTCTTTTATCTTTCTAGAGCCGAGAGTCAACCGGAAATTACATTTTCGCCTTTTTATAGGTAGAGATTAGATCTATGTACACACTACTCTTTCCAGACCCGACTTGTGAAATCACTAAGTTTGTTGTTATTGTTGTTGTATTACCTTCTCGTCACGCCCCTGCATTATGAAGCCCTGGAGTTGAGTGCTAGGTGCCGGTCAGTCTGCGGACTTTTGGGTGTGATAGTGTCAATTAGAATTAGAAAGTTTAAAATTAAATTAATTCTAATATAGAAATGTATAATTATTTTTGAAACGAACCAATAAGGAAAGTGTGTCATAAAATTGAGTATTATAAGCTAGCTATGACATTCCATGGTTTGATAAGGAGGACTTAATAAAGCAACAACAATAATAAAAAACCCAGTTTGATCCCATATATGGGGTCTGAGGAGGGCAGTGTGTACGCATATCTTTCCCTTACCTCATAAAGATAGAGAAAATATTTTCGATAATCCCTCGGCTCAAAAAACAATAAATGTAAAAGCGTAATGTGGCTGCTGGGATTCGAGCGCAGGTCCCCACGGCCACGACGTGAAATTCTCACCCCTAAACTGCAGCCACTTTGTTAAGGAGGACTTAATAAAGAGTCAAGTTCATTTGTCTTTAAAACAACATAGTACATGACATTCTGTAATTCATCCTGTAACAAGGACCTTTAATTTGTATGCACAAAAGCAATTTGAACTAGTACAACAGAAACCTGAAACAGTAACCAAACTAGCACTACAACAACGGAGGGTAGTGTACCCAGACCTTACCCCTATCCTCGGGGATAGAGAAGTTGTTTCTGAAAGACCCTCGACTCAAAAAGATGAAAAGAAATAATAAAACAGTAACAACAACAAAGGCTAGAAAGATAGTCCAGCAACGAACCTAAAGATAAAAAAAATAGATGAAAAAAGCAGTAGCAATATCCAGTTACAACAACGACAAGATACTTATAAGAAACCGGAGCGGAAAAATAGTATGAAAACAACATGTACTACTAGCACTAAAAGTGCTATATGCCTATATATCCTATAGGCCAAAATATATTAAAATAAGCAGTTTCGTGCACAGCACATCCCTCGTTCATGCAGAGCTCAGGAAAAGACCGAAATATACAGAAAATTCAACAATCTAAAGAACAGGATAGGAAGCTAATGTGGTTATCCCACAAAGACCTCCTTCAATTTCAGTATCTCTAGCAATTTTCATGTAACCATTTTCACCCCAACTTGACCCCCAAGAATTCTTGATCAACCAGTATTTTGTACCATCATTTTCTATCCCGTAACCAATTACAGTAACTGCATGATTTAGTTCTTGACCCTCACAATTTCCAGTGTAAACACCGCTTTGATACAAATGAAACTCTTCATTCACAGCAATACCGATAGAAACCGGTTGTTTAGCTACGGCTTTTAACAATGCTGATTCAGTCGAGGGCAGAGTTTCGTAACGATTGATTTTCACTGCAGAATTCATTATCTCTTGGCTTTTGCATGAGTCTTGATATTCCTCGTAAGGGTATTTGGATTCTGTGGCAATGCCGCCATTTTTTATGATGAAATCGTAGGCTCTAGTCATTAGACCGCCGTCGCAACCGTTGTTTTCGGTGGTGCAATCTAACAGTTGTTGTTCGGAGAGTGAAATCAAGTTGTCTGTTGAGAGTTTGTTTGCTCCTTCTAAGGCTGCAACTGCTGAAAATGCCCAGCAACATCCTATATTTCATGCAATTTATCAATGAGTTGAAAGTTTTATGCACATTTATACCAACTTAGGGGTCGTTTGGTACGATGGATAAGTAAAAATAATTCTGGGATAAAATTTTAATTCCGCCTTATCCCAAAATTAAAGATAGTATCGCAATAATTTATACCCGCTAAAGGTTAGAATATTAATCCCAGGATAAGTTATTCTAGGATAAATAAGTAAAATTAACAATCTCAGGATTAATATTACATATCAAACCGTCAATAAGAAATAATACAAAAATAACTAATCTCAGTATAACTATCTCAGCATAATTAATTCAAGCATAACTTGTCTTAAGAGCAAACGACCCCTTATATTGTACTGAAAGGTTAACTTTCATGACAACATTAATTGATAACTTGATAAAAATAGTATCTACACTATAAATTATGTCAAATTAAATATAATATTGATAGTGTAAAACAAATTTAAATTGTCATGTATAATTTAAGTGCCTTGTCAACATTATTGGACAAGAAGAGAGTACTCCATGCATATCTTAATTTCCTTTTTAGTCTGTTGTTACAGGAAGAACGTACTTTTATACTTAGTATGTTTACTTCTAATATTCGAATTTTACCATTAGCGATACTTCGCTATAACACAATAACAAAATAAGTTTAAGATCACAAATTTGAAAGGACCATGTAGTAGTTTACTTAAATTCTTTCTCAATACTTAATACGGAAAAGGCCTAAAAATGCCACTCAACTTTTAGAAATGGTCTATTCATGCCATCCGTTATAAAAATGCTCATTTCATGCCACTGCCGTTAAAGAAATGGTCCATCCATGCCATTATTGACTAACGGCAGTGGCATGGATGAACCAAAAAAATTGAGCCGTTAGTCAATAATGGCATGGATGGACCATTTCTTTAACGACAGTGGCATGAAATGAGCATTTTTTTAACGGATGACATGGATAGACCATTTCTAAAAGTTGAGTGGCATTTTCGGGCCTTTTCCGTACTTAATAAAAAGGGCAACTCGATGCACTAAGCTCCCGCTATGCATGGGGTTTGGGAAAAGGCTAGACCACAAGGGTCTATTGTATGCAACCTTATCCTGCATTTCTGCAAGAGGTTATTTCCACGGCTTGAACCTGTGACCTCCTGGTCACATGGCAACAACTTTACCAATTACACCAATACTTAATAATAACAAAATATGAAACTTTTCTTGAAAAGGAAATTGTGCCTTACCACATTGACCTTGATGTTTGATTCTAGTGACAGCACCACTCTTTCTCCAGTCCATAACAGATGGAACATCACTCAAGTTTTCATACTTGAATGATGATTTAATTTGAGAATAGGAATTAGACAACTTAATTCTAGTAGTATAATAACTCAAGAATTCCTCTGCAGTAAGATCAGCAAATGCATTGATGCCTAATTTGTATGGCTTTTTAGTCCCATTATTATTGAAAGACTCAATAAATTTCACATTCTCTTTAAATATATTCAATCTTTTTTCCTTCTCTTCTTCATTTTTGTAAGTACGTCCATGATTTGCCATCCACAATTCATGCTTTTCTAACATGGATAATTCTTGAATATTACGAGAAGTGACTTGAGATGTACACATCCCAATTATCACAAAAAGAAGAATAAATAGTATTTTCCATCCAAGGACCAAAGCCATATTACAAAAAGAAAAGGATATTGTAATAGAAGTAAGTTGTAATAAGATCTTGATTAATAGGCTTATAATGCTGTCCTTTGGTATATAGTTGGGTATTTATAGGATGTTAGGAATATTATTTTTCAAAAATTTCCAAGAAAATGGGTCCTGGATTGATGTTGACATATGGAGATGCGTATTTAACAACCTTTGCAGCATGAAATTGGAAATTGATATTTTTTAGGTTGAAAGCTACTTGCTAATTGGTCTACTGTATATCTATATTTAGTGTCGAAAATGTTGGGATTAGTTGAGCCAATTGACTATAAGTCGCTGCTGGAAATTGAACCATCGACCTCACTTTAGAGGTACACCCTTAAGTACTTCCTTCGTTCACTTTTATTTGTCCACTTAGACTTTGCACTCCCTTTAGAAAAAAATGAATGAAGTTTTTATTTTACAATTTTACCTAAAATAATGATAGCATTTCCAAAAATCTTGAGAAAAGATTTGAGGAATGACTAGTTAATGACAAGGGTAAAACATGAAGAAAAAAAAAGAACGTCTTTCTCTTGATTTAGTATAGTGGACAAATAAATATAAAACTATACTTTTAGGATAGTGGACAAGTAAAAATAAATAGATGGAGTAGTTTTGAGGATATATAATATTGCTATATATGGCCTAGAATATAGAGCATGGATGCACCTAAATCCACTCCCTTACACATAGATATGCCCCGGCCTCCAATGGTGGTTAAAAAGGCTATAGCATAAGAAGTAAATAGCTTCACCATTTCTAATACACTTCCTTCGCCTTATATTATTCGAGCTATCAACAACTACGATAATAATAATAATATATTCAATGTAATTTAAATAGGTCTGGGAAAGATAAAATCTACGCAAACTTTATTTTTACCTTGTTTTAGATAAAGATATTTCCGATTGACTCGCGACTAATTATTTGAGCTATCATGTAAAGAAATTTGTTTATGTGAGAATCAGATTCTTATCCTTCCTATTAGATACTAATTCCACACGTTCCCACTAATATAAGTAGCCCATGAATTGTTATTTCTTCTCCAATAATGTTAGATGCTGATAGCTGTCTATCTTTTAGTCACCCTCTAAGGGTGGTTAAAAAGGGAGGCATATATAGGAACGAAATTACTTCACGAATTCCAAAACAAGTTCCTTTAGCTTTTAGAAATTGGATCGTCTTTAAGTCTTCTTTCACATTTGCCGCAATTTTCGCAAAGAAAGAATCTAGAAAAATGACATATACTAGTATATAGTTTACTCAAGAAGACTTATTGGTCTATCATTCGTCAACAGTAGCGTCCATACTATGAGCTCAAGACGAAAAGCAAACATTTTAGGTCTCATTTGTATTTTTCAGATTAAGACGGTAACGACCCGAGAGGTCGTTTTGAGTATTTGCACTTCGCTCGGTGTTTAGAGGGCTCGAGTATCTTCGCATGATATATTATGACATGCATAAATCGTCGGTGTTGGTTTTCAACTTATCCGGAATCGATAATGAACTTCAAATTTTAAGCTCTAAGTTGGAAGAGTTGACCAATTTTAACTTTTTACCATTTGACCTTGAAATGGAGTTCCGTCAGCTCTATTGGGAGATTTTGGACTTAGGAGCGCGTCCGGATTGAGATTTGGAGGTCTGTAGTCGAATTAGTCTTGAAATGGAGAAAGTTAAATTTTTGGGAAGTTAGACCGGGAGTGAACTTTTTGATATCGGGGTTGGATTTTGATTCCGAAAGTCGGAGTAGGTCCGTAATGGCAAATGTGTCTTGTGTGCAAAATTTGAGGTCAATTGGACGTAATTTAATAGGTTCGACATCGATTGTAGAAGTTGAAGTTTCAAAATTAATTGATTTTGACTTGAGGTATGATTCGTCGTTTTGAGGTTGTTATGCGTGATTTGAAGCTTCGAGTAGGTTCGTTTTGTCAGTTAAAACTTGTCTGCAAAGTTTGGCGCCATTTGGAGTTGATTTGATATGGTTCGGACGCTTGGTTGCGATTCTAGAAGTTTAGTTTGATCTTCATGCGTTTTGGCATCCGATTCATGGGTTTAAAAGGTTATTTTGATGATTTGATCGCGCGAGCGAGTTTGTGTTGTGTTTCTGGACCAGGGTGCATGGTTGGTTTGGAGTCTCGGGGGCTCGAGTGAGTTTCAGATTGGTTTCAGAATGATTTTTCATAAACTTTGATTGCTTTTTTGCGATGCTTTTGTCACATATGCGACAATCGCAATTGCAAAGCAGCCTTGCATTTGCGAAGATGGGATGCTTGGGAAAGGACTCACATTTGCGAGGAACTATATGCGACAATCGCAATTGCAAAGCAGTCTTGCATTAGCGAAGATGTGATGCTTGAAAAAGGACTCGCATTTACGAGAAACTTGCTGGTTTTGCGACGCCTGTTGAGTTAGCATTTGCGGACTTAGTATCGTATTTGCGATAAAGGCCTAGCTGAGTTTGTTTACATTTGCGACCAACTGGTCGCTTTTGCGCAGGTCCAGTATTCGCATTTAAGACCTTTTTGGTCGCATTTGAGAAGGAGGCAGAGAATTTCAATCTTCGCATTTGCGATGAGTTCTTCTCATTTGGAGGGTTTGCAAATGCAAATGCAACATCTGCAGCCTGTTAAATGCTGAGAATTCCAAGGCTTAGCTTTATTTTGATATATTTTGAACCCTAGCTTTGATGAGAGACGATTTTATGAATGAATTTTCATACCAAATCATTGGGGTAAGTACCTCTAATCAATTCTCAACTATATTTCATGATTTTATATAAGCTTTAACATCGAATTCATGGGAAATCTAGGAATTGTTTTTGGGAATTTTGTCAAAGTTTTGAAAAATAATAATTTAGGATTTGAGAGTCGAATAGGACTTGGATTTGAAAATAATATATATATGGGGACTCGCGAGGCTATGGGTAGTCAAGACTGACCCTTGGACCCGAATTTTGATCGGGCGGGCTCGGGGTTTGACTTTTGTTGACTTTTTAGAAATCTAATAAAAGTCACAGCTTTATTAATTGAAATTGTTATCGCTTGGATTGTGTGATTTATTCAAGTTGCCGTTGGCTAGATTGAGCCGAGCGGAGGCGAATTTGTAAAGGAAAAAAGCCAAATTGAGTGTTGAGTTAGCCGATTTGAGGTGAGTGTCTTGCCTAACTTTGTTGAGGGAATTTTTATCCTATTTGATATTGTTTTCTACATGCGAGGGTGATACATATATGAGATGACGAGTGTATATGAATATGCCATGGTTAATCATGCTCGGGAGTAGATTATGTAATATTTGTGCTTGTAGAATTGCTTGACCTCCTTGCTTCTTGCCTTACTTGACTCTTAGTTACTAAGAACATAATATTAAATGTTAAAAATCAAGACTTACATTTTTATAATTTGATCAAATTTGATGGAATTCAGAGAATAGATTGTTGTGTCTAATTCTGTCATCACTATGCGTAATCATTAATACATTACGTACGACCGATATTCTTCGGATACTTGATTTTATACTCGTGTTGTAGATCATTTGTGAGATTTGTTGAAACACTTGAATAATATGATCCTTTAGGGTTATTGAGCTATTGCTGGCATTGGAAAATTGTGATTGGGATTAGTTTGGAATATCCGTATAAACACTCTCATTGATGTTATTTATGCTTCCATCCTTTGTTTGTAATTGATATACATATGCTTGGCAAGGAAGAGTATAAAGCGCGAAGGGTGATGCTATGTCATTGTATATACATTATCATGTGAGGGAGAGTGTAAAGCACGAAGGGTGAAGCCGTGCCATATTATTGAGAGTAAAAACATGAAGGGTGATGTCGTGCCACGTTATTGAGAGTAAAAGCACGCAGAGTGATGTCGTGCCATGGCATTTGAGAGTTAAAGAACGAAGGGTGATGCCGTGCCATTTCACTTATATTATTATGCTTTTATTATCATGAGATCATACCACGATGGGAGTTTCCGTGCAGGTGAGGACGAGGGACATGCATTATGATGTGATATCTGTTTTTCGTGTATACATTTATGCCTTTACCTTGAGCTGTTATTGTTGTACTATTAGATCTTGTGTGACTTGTTGTTATTGTCCTATCCTTGATCTTTATCTCAATTGTTGTTGTGTTGCCCATGTCTTCTACTTGTTTAACTTGCATATACCACGCCTACTTCCTGATGTTATAATCACACCCATGTCGTACCTATTCTATTGCGCTTTAGTACAAGTCCTTTTACTATGTTAATCATTCATGCCTCTACTTGTTAACTTATAAGATCATGTGTTTCCTTCATATCTGTTATACCTGTATCTAGGCCTCCACTATGCTAGTTAGTTGAAGTTTATATTCCTTGTGTTTCAATTGTTGTCATTACTCATATGCCTTCCACCTATTCTATTACTGTTTCTCACATGTATATCCTCGTTCATTATTGTTACTTACGTATTTCCTGCTTGCTAGACCTGTTATCGAATGGTACGGTTATGCGTATATTGGGTGAGGATGAGATAAAAGCACGAAGGGTGTTGTCGTGTAATTATTTATATCAGAGTACATTTCTTATGTTATGAGAGTTAAGAAGTGTCACACCTCCTTTTGGCGCTACTGCACCCCGCGAAGGGCGTGGTAAAGGGAGTTTTTCCAATCAAAGGACAATCGAAACGAAATTTATTTATTTAATTCAGAGTCGCCACTTGGGAGATTTATGGTGTCCCAAGTCACCGATTTGAATCCCGAATCGAGGAAAAAGTTGACTCTATATTACAGTCTGCGTACCAAAAATCCGGATAAGGAATTCTGTTAATCCGGGAGAAGATGTTAGGCATTCCCGAATTCCGTGGTTCTAGCACGGTCGCTCAATTGTTATATTGGCTAAAATTATCCGATTTTAATACACGTTAAACTTATGTGCAAATTTTAACTTTTAACCGCTTGCGATTATTATTATTTTTATAAGAATTGCGACGTCATGAAAACGTACTTCGGACCACACCGTACCGGTACGGCTGTGGCCTTTAATACATTTCGACTTCGTCGAGACTTGGATTTGGGTCAGATAAATGTGCACCCGAGTTTAGGAAAGTAAAGTTATTTAAATAACGGAAGCAACTAATGTGTTTATTATTTTGAGAAGGCCGTGAAATTTGCTAAAACGGCCTGTCTCGAAATCTAAGCCTCTAAAATAATCATCTATTGAGGGCCCCGCAATATGCGTGTTATTTGGCGAGGCTCGTCCCATTTATTATTTAAGGCTCGTTGCCCGTTTTTATTGTTTATTATTTTAAAAGAATTACAACATTGTGAAAATGCGTATCGAACCACGCCGTACCAGTACGCCCGTGGCTTTTAACGCATTTCGACTTCGTTGAGATTTGGATTTTGGGTCACATAAATGTGCACCCGTATTTTGAGAAAGTAATATAATTATTATTCGCGCCTAAAGCTTCTACGCATTCATTAACTTTGGGAAGAACCGTGATGTTTACTAAACGATCTTTCCAAGTCTAAGTATTTACAAGCTGTTATTGAGGGCCCCGCATTTGTGGGTTTAACGCGGCGAGGCTCATTTCGTTCTTTTATTAAGGCCGATCCTAAAGCACACTATATTTTTTAGGGTTTGCACAACTGTTCTATTACCTTAACAAGATCCTACAAATGTTCGAGGAAGTAAATAATTGAATGATTCGTATTAAGCCGCTACTTTAATTCAAACGAAAGCATGCGGGCTAAACTACATGAA